>CANUEX010145591.1:0-153619 GCA_948099535.1 Jatropha multifida | reverse complement strand
ATTATTAACTCTGATTGTTTTATGAAAATGTCATAATATGGGATTACTACTCCGATAGTCAAATGATAATAGGGATGAATTTTGATAGTTTAGGCTTACTACGGGCCTCGGGTGCCTTAAGCTTACCTAGGTCCTAGTGCCGGTCTGGCCAACGGTTTTAGGTCGTGACAATATTAAATTCTAATATTTATAAGTTGAGATAATAAAAAAAGGTTTAATTCAATTGTTTCCTACAATTGGTGGCTAATTTATTTATATAGTTGAATAAATTTGTTTGATAAAATTTGTAATTAGCATATGACAACAACTGGTATAAGTTTAGATTTGCAAAACAGGTTTCCGGAACATACATATTAAAAAATGTAGTGTGGAAGAAATATGTAATAAATTTTAAATTTATAAAACAAGTTATCAATTTTGGTTATAAATTTAATGATGGATAGAAATTTCATTGTTGACTCATTTGTAATCATTTTGTCAACTGTTAGCAACAGAATAATAATAAAATAAAATTTATTAATTAATAAAAAATAATGTAGGTTATAATATTAAAAACGAAAAAATTCAATTACTAATCTACAAGTAGAATTCTTTATCAAGTTTATAATTTAAAAACAAAAGAAATTTTATTGCTAATTTATAAGCAGAAACTTTTATCAAGTTTATAACAAATCTATAAATTTATAACTGTAACCACAAACAAAAAGAATGAAGGCATTACTAAATAATAAGAAATATAAATAAAAATTATTCTATTAATTTATAATAATACCTACAGCGATAAGAAAATATAATTGCAAATTTAATAATTTCAAATTAACAAAAGTTTAAAGTAATAATTCTTGATAGTTAAAACTTAATAGTCAAAAGTAATTAAAACTAAACATACATATAGTAATACGACATAATAAATTCCTAATTAACATTAATATAATAAAAATAATAAATTAAAATCATAATTAGAATAGGATTAGATTAAAATTTTTAATAAAATTTAAATTTAAATAAGAATGAAAATACCAATAAAATTAAAAGTTTTCTAATTAACAAATGACTAAATTATCTTTATTATTAGCGATTAAATTGAAAGTTCATAAAAAGAGTTTTAGAAACTCAATTTTTAAATTTATTAATCATCAATAGTCACTACCACCAGTTACCATTACCACTGTCCATCACCACCAGCCATTGGCGCCCACGACCATCGGCCACCAGCGGCTTTCATAATTTACATTTTTTTTATATTGGAGATGGAATTTTTAAATTATAAAATATCTATTACTATTAATATTTTTTATAGTCTTATCAGATAAAGACTTTAATATTTTTAACTAATTTTTTATATTATAATCAAACAATGGAAAATAACTCGTTTTAAAAAAATTTTCAAAAAAAATATTTTTCATGAAACTATTTTTCAGTAAGTTATTTCTCTGCAAGTTATTTTCTGGAAATAAACGGCGCCTTAATTTTATTACTATGAAATAAAATCGTAATAAAAAATACATAAAATCTAGAAATGAAAGAAAAAACACAAAATCTAGATTCATACAGGTAAAATATCAATTTTTTATAATGAAAAAAATTAAATTTATAAACGAATTCTATAAGATTAAGGTGGAAATCATTTATTCCAAGCCAGAGAAAAAGTCTCTTTATTTTTCATTTTAAATGAATGTATTAATTTCTTACTACTAAATAAAAATTATTTAGGTCTCCGAAAAAAAAAATCTCATTATTTAATAACTTAAATTCCGGCAAAGTTCCAAAAACAGATTTTGCGGGCCTCTGCCGCTACAATGGCCCCATTGCCGGAAGCCGTCCGCTTTGGCCGGTTACTCTAACCGCGGTCTCCATCCACTGGTACATTAGCATCTCTTAAACCAATAGGAACCTGACACGGTTTGTATTTGGAACTAGAACCAGTCATAAGGACAAGTGCCCCGTTACAACATGGATAGGCAACTTATAGTCAGCAATGGGGGCTGTGTCTGTAGCTTACGTGCGGGAAACGTGCGCTAGCACGAACATCTTTTGGGCCGCTAATTTATGAATTAGAAAACAAGAAATTTTAAATCCAAAGCATAAATTATGCGGCCGAGGGCCCCCACCTTCCATTAGTCCAACTGCTAAAACCCAACTTATAAACCTCGTGATATTTGGGCTTCAACAGATATACTTTCTTTCTTTCTTTCTTTTTATTTTTCCTTTTTTTGACATTATTATATACTATATCCGACGGAAGAAGCTGCGTTGGCAAAATATTTCTTGTCTGCACCTGGGGCAGATCGTCACCTACGCAAAGTCAAATTAATTTTTTTAAAATGTTAAATGTCTTATCATTTTTTTCTTAATATATAGTTAAAAATATTTTAGTTTGAATTAAAACACAGTCTGAAATTGATTTGAGACGACCATACATGAAGTGTAAGTAAGTCTTTTCATAATAACATTTTAGACGACTTTACAATCTAAATAGATTTAAAGTTAGTAGCAGATGTAATTGGTTTATTAATTATGATTTCATAGAATATATTTGACTAACTTAGTAGCAGAATGGAATATCTAATTCTATTTGCTTTGATACTTTTAGAGTTTGCATATTTATAGATAAAATTAGAATATCTTTTGGTAGATGGAGCAGAATGGAATATCTTTCAAAATATCTAATTCTATTTGCTTTGATAATTTTAGATTCCAGTATTCCATTAATCCTGTCTCCCACAACATTAGTAGCGGTTTTTATATGAATACCAGCAATATATCGCAATTAGGCAATTCGCCGATGGTTTTAGTCAAATCAATGGGCACCGAATGTAATAGAAATTTATAATTTTTATTTATTTATTTAAAGGTAGACGGACCAAAATGACATAATGAGCTACACAACAGAGTAGTCATTCCCTGAATTCATTAAATTGGTGAAAACATTCCATTTCTCGTATAAATTGAAACACCAATCAAACTTTATTGACAGAAACTTATATATTTTAATATTTTCACCCACTTTTAACTTTTTAAGCTTAATTAATTAATAACGGAGGAAATTAAAAAATACGTGTACTCAGTGTTTTTCTTTAAAGAAAAAGAAATATTTTTTTGGACAATAATACTTGAAAAATAAATTTAGCAATATATTTGTTTTCCTCCTATAGGCATAGGCTGATGGTCCCCAAGGAAATTAAATTCCCTTAACATGTATACAAAGGAAAGGATAAGATAAGCTCAAGTCTAAATATCTATATAGTAAATGTCTCTCTGAAGCTACGAAGAAGGCTGCAAGTTATAGGAGGATTTGATAAATAGATATATCCTAACAAATCCTTATAAGCAAAGCAATGTCATTTTGCGGATAAAAGATATGAAAATGACTTGCATTTGATTAGATTATACAACTATTCCTCTTGTCTGGAACTCTCTCGAGAAGTACCAAAAAAAGTTTTTTAGGACTATCAAATGCAACACACGTTGGAACTGTTATTTTAGGACTATCAAAAAGAGACTAAGAACCACAATTTTGGAATGATTAGAGTCGGTTGTTATTTGTTGATACATTCGAACTTACAATCGCTGATTATGATGCTGAAATATCGTAGATTAGTTGTAATTAAATAAATAAATAAAAAGAAAATTTGTTTAAGTCGTTATTCAAGTCAGGAGTGAGAGAGAAAGGAGAAAGGACATATCACATACGTACGTAGTCTAAGGGTTGATTTAAGGAAGAAAAATCCAATGATAGACTGACACAGTTAAGCAACACAGTTTTTATATTTATTTTTAGTCAAAAGACAAGTGAAATTTTTCCTCACCATTTCACAATTTGAGTTCCACACGGCATAATCTTCTAATATAGCCACCACAGTAACAATGTTGCTATCAGTCTCTGCGATTTGGTTGACTTTTCACGTAATAAGCAATGCTATTTATCTTACATTTTTTTATCGAATATAAAATCATTTCCATGCTTAAATAAAGAGTTTGAGCATCGTATTTTTTACGAAAATAAAGAAAATTCTTACTGAGAGCGCTTTTATTTATAGATTTAATGTAGCATGAGTAATATTAACCGTAGCTTTCAATGATCTAGCTATATACTGTACATGCCAAAAAAGAAAAAAAAATGCTTTTATTGCCAAAGTATATAATATAAATTTTTGTATTAAATTATAAATGTTTTAGAAATGTTATTGTTATTTACTGAATATTCTAGAATCATTCCATAAAGGCATAGTTTTAGAATATTTTTTCCGCATTAAATTACAGTTATATCCATGTTACTGGGTGGATTTTAATCATGCTCACGATGCATTTAGCTTCATTTGAGCATCAATAGTTTCTCCATTTTACACTCACAGAATAAACAAACATTGAGGAGTTATGATGAGGTGACTTGTCCATGAAACTTCTCTTGGCTTCTATTCCTCTTGTTTTTGGTAGTGCATTGTCCTTTGGGGCCTCAAAAGGCCAAAAGTATCCATCAGAATCTCCCTTCTTGCAATGCCCTTTCCTGTTTACGGAGAATTAAAAATTATAAACCTCTGCTACTGGGTTAAGTATTAATTAATTACAATTCTCTTTCTACTTCACTCCTTTTTTTATTTTGAATGATTTCTTATTTCTGGTAAAAAAAATATAAAAAGTGATAAATCTTGAATTTGGTGAATATTATTTAAATAAAAGGACTAGCCCATGAGAGATTATTCTATTTAGCAAGTGAATCAACCTTGAAATGAATATATGCTGCATTGTGGTTTAGGTACAATTTTGTGTTACTTTGTCCTCCACAACTATGGGATCCTTTTTGGTCACCAACTCACTTACCAGAAAAAGCTGTACAAAATTCCATAATCTCTAAATTCTACGCTGAAATGAGCATATACCAAACACTGACTAGGTCGAAACATACAGGCCTTTGGTAATGAACACTTACCAAATGAAAAATCTACTATGAGTCCTTTTGATCAATTCTCGTACAAAATAATATATTCACTATCTTTTTTCAGTCGTGGAAGATAAAGGGTAATTCTTTAAATATAAAACAAACGAAAATTAAAAAAAAAAAATTCCCATCCAAGTAAAGCAAAGCCGAAGTAGAGCATTCATTCATACTCATCAGCCATCAACTGGACTGGTTCGTGCACCCACATTTCTTCCGTACTTGGCGCGGACATTGGGTTGTACCTTTACACGTACTCATCTTCAAATTTTATAAATTCCTCTCCTTACTTTCTCTTCAATTCATGAACTTCACTTCTTTATTTCCTTTTGTTTCTTTCTTTACTTTCCCTTGGCTTCACTTCACTTCATTCCTTTCTTCTCCACATGAGAAGAGGAGCCAAGCTACTAGTGTATTCCAATGGAGAGTCCAGATTTTTCACCTTCCCACGTGGACGCATCGCGTCCGTCTCTTGGTTTCCCTCTCGGTACTGCTTTACTCTTGATCATCATCTTCACCTTGAGCTGTATTTTTTCTTGCTGTTACCATTGGGACAAGCTCAGATCACTCCGTCGATCTCAACCTGATCCTGAGCTTGACATCGAGGCTTCACCTTCTAAACCTAAGCCTGACAACACAGTAATTTCCTCTTTCTTTTTAATTAATTTATTAATATGCCATTATTATTATTTACCAAATGTATTAATCTTCCATTTTCTTTTCATTTTTAAAGGATTTCAAGCAAAATCAAAGCCAGAGCTTGCCGGTGCTAATGCCTGGGGATCAGATTCCGAAATTTATAGCATTACCATGCCCATGTGAGCCGCCGCGAGCGGAGAAAGTGGTGGTGAAAGAGCAAAAGCCGCCGAAACCGCCGCGATTTCCGGTGCCTCTGTATTAGCAGTGGAAAAAAAAATCTTACCATTTGATGTATATAAAGGGGAATTAATTCAGTTTTCTTCAAAATTTACAATTTTTTAGCTTATTTTCACCATTTGAGGAAAAAAAAAATCGCAAAAGTAATAAAAAAAAAAGAAATATTAGGTTTAGCTGATTGTTACCCTTACCCCCATTAGCGTAGGTCAATTATTTTTACTCCCATCTGTAATTATTTTCTCGTTTCGAGAAGATTAAATTTGCATGAATTTTGTTTGGAATTTGGAAACTTGGAAAGTGATTTTTGTGCAGTTACAGAGTTGCAGAAATGAAATTTGAAGATCCTCTGTTTGGGTAATTGCACTGTCAGTGAATTTCCAGATTCTTAATTTATCCAAACTCTACTGCACAATGGCCAGTAAAAATGAGATTGTTCTGTTCCGGAAATGTAAGGGAAAAACTAAATTAGGTAAGTGTCCAAAATCAAGGTACTGTTTTCCATGTTTCTGAATGTAACTTAAAAGTCAAGGATTTGGAGTGTGTTAAATGATGGTTGATAAGTGGCTATTAAACTTCTTTTTGAGACATTTGAGGATGGGTATGATGAACATTTTTAGGTCTTCAGGCTGGCTTTGGTCTTGCAAATTAGAACCAAAAAGGGGCAACAACCCAGTTTCTGATGTTCTATTAGTTTGGTGACTTTAATTATGAGGTCTGCCATTTGCTAATGGTGGTAGAATAGCTCAAGTTTGAATTTGGTAAATGCTCAGAGAAAATCATTTTAACTCCAAGTTTATTAGCTCATTTTGATTCCCAAATATTGGATGACTTTCAAAATTATGAGACTACTAATGCTTCAAATCCATTTCCCTTCTTACCCTTCAATATAATAACTACAATAACAGCAAATTTTGGTTAATTGGATATTCAATGCTATTTCTATTTCTATTTCAAATTTCAGATATTTTCAGTTTGGTTTGATTATGCCAACATATGTGATTTTGCTCAATTTTCTGCGCAGTTTCGATTTAAGAAAAAAAAAAATAAATTTAGGTCTTCAATTTTTTTGATTCGGTTTGAAATCAAACAGTCCGATTTGTGTACTTAGAGATACCGTTCAATATTATAATTAATTATTAATTAGCCTTTTTAATACCAAAACAAAGAATTGCATGAGATAGTCAATTTTGTTTTATAGACAAACAAACATGACTTACGTTTATAAGCATAAATAACAGAAACTATGGTCATATTTTGTTGTACTTATAAGTACATAAAGAGTGGTTAGGCAGTTGCCAAGTTGAATGAGGTGGTGTAGTGAGTTCTGATGTCATAGGTAGTTGCAATATTAACTACTAAGCAAGATGATATGATGTTGTGAATTTGTTTCTTTAGCACAGTTTAGTTTGTTGGAGTTGTAATATCTTAACAATTGTTATTGAATTCTAGTTTACAAAAGAACAAAAAATAGAAAGAAAAAATTCTGTAAATTGAATTTATGAGTGGCATGAAAAAGAAAATTTGAAATTGTATTAGGGTTAAAATTGACACTTCAAAGACATCCAGCTGAAATTTAATACAAAGGCTTAGGTAGATGGAGATAAAATAGTTGACTATATAATTACATAGTTTAAATCACAAAGAACTGTCACTCATCTTTTATGTACAATATTTTTATTTTAACCATTGGATGTTTAAATTTACACCGCTAAATAAGAAAAACGAGCATTCTTGAGTGGTTTGAATTTGAAACCTCTAATTAAAAGGGAGTGATCATTATCATTTCATTTTATCCTCCAAGATAAGAAAATATATTTTTATTGAATAGTTAAAAAAATAAAAAATTAGTATTTTTAATTTATATTTATCATATATAAAACAAAATTTTGCATATAAAAATTGAAAGTTTCAAAAATTGTTATTACTAATGTGACCAAAATATAAAACCATTAAAAGGAACAAAATTTGTTGCGCCACAAAATCGATTCTCAAATTTAAAATATGACAAAATATTTTGATCAGAAGTAAAATTATATATTGGCCATCTACAAATTTATCCAATTGTATCCCAAATGTCCTCATCCATTGCAGTACAGCTTCCACCTGTACATGACTGTACATCTTCAATCTATTGCAAGTCAGGTCAAGAAAAAGTGGTACCATAAAGAAATGATTTCAAAAGAAGACTGCATTCTATTCTGCATATGGTAAATATTTTTTTTTTCATTTTTTCAAAATAATTTAGCTTTTTTGTTTCAATAAACTGTGATTTGATTTGAGCAAATAGACAAGTGGGTAATTATAGCTCATTGGCTCTCCTTCTATACCGACAAAACACTGCTTTGGTTTTCTTGTACACTTTCATTCCCAATTTGGAATTTCTCTTTATCTCCATCTCTGAGGTAAGCAAGACTCCTTAGATATTTTGCTGGTTACTTTTTTTTTCTCGTCTAGATGTTCTGAGATAGGGTGAATAGTTATAGACACGTGTCGCTCGTATAAGCATATATATATGATATTCATTAATTAGAAAACATTCAGTGCCCGCATGATAATACATTAATTTATTTGAATATAATTTTAAAATCTTACGTAATATTTACAAAAGTGAAATCCTAGAATATGTAATTTCTTGAGATGGACCAAACTGCTTGTTCATGTAATTTGGAGTGAAAAGTGGGGAACTCCAAAACGTACGGATGATAAGCAATCCCTCTAATGGGACCCACTATGATGACCAAAGAATCAATGATCACATGGGGACAGACCTTTTAAAGGACAATACTTAGTGGCATCTTAGTCGTCTTATCCCAACAGCGGATGCTGATGTAACTTGCAAATTTTTTTTTATTATTTTATAGACTAATCTTATTTAAATTAATTTAACAACGGAAAAAAACAAAAAATTTTGTCTTAATCCTATGTTAATTTTGTCCTCATTTTCAACCACTTCTTTTGTATTTCTCTTCCTATAAGATAGCTAAGTTAATTAAAATACATTATTTATTTATTTTATTTAAATTATAAAATAAACATTAAATTATTAAATTGTTGATTAATAATTTGTACAAAAAGTGCATTTTTTACATATTAATCAAATATATATCTCATTATTTAAAAAAATTATCAATAAATTAATACAAATTCCTATAATAAGTAAATCTAATTGGAAATAATAAAATAAATTCCTATCGTAATAATTAAGATATTAGAATCCAAAATTTATTATATTAAGAAAAATCCAGTCAGCGTAAGCATATATATATATATATATATATATATGTAATCATAAATGTATTGGCATTGTTAAGGAATCTGCTTTTCTTGACACTCCAACATATTAATTTGGAATCAAGTACTTAGTTACCAATATAGATACCATGGAATGTGCAAAGTTTCTTTTAATTTATAATTATTTTATTTATTTCTTCATTAATATACAATTAATTCCCACAGAGAAACATGTTTAAAGATTTATTTGTTGGGCACAAATATGTATTTAAATCATTGAACATGCAAATGGTATCCTGCAACAACTCATTAAGGTTAAATTAAACTAAAATCAGAAATTTTACAAAAAAAAAAAAAAAAGAAAAACTATTTTTTGAAAGCTAAACATGTTAAAATTAATTAATAAAGAATGAGAAATTACATATTTTGAAAAGTCATATATAAAAAAGATTAGGTTTTTGGTTATAATATAACTGGGTAAGCTGATGTGATAAGGTGGGGTTATGAAAATAATACTAGTCCTGTGATGAGTAGTTATAGTGGAAATCTTCGTAAAAAGTTAGGTATATACATATATATGTATGGTAATGGATTGGGCAATAAGAATTAAATTAGGTCATGTTATTATAATATTAATTGTTTATGTGATGTAACAGCAAATTTCAATCGTTAGTGGAATTCATTTTCTACATAGCATTTAGGTAAGAATCAATTTTATTATATTAATAGTTGTTTGGATTTGATAGAATTTTAGCGATAAAATTTAAATATTTTATGAATTTATCGACATTTTATTTGATAGAGAAAAAATAAATAATAATTAATAAATTTCATTATAATTTTAAAGATAATTTGAATCGATAGAATTTGAACTATGAAATACTTAAGTAGTTTGAATTTGTTATATTTTTTCGTTTGATTGAGAAAAATAAATTCTAATATATTAGATCGATGGAATTCATGATTTTTACGTTCCATCGATTCAAATCAATGCAATTTTATTGATGTAGTTTTAAAAAGTTAATAAAAATTAATTTATTTTAATATTTATGAAAAGTAAAAAATATCAATAATCAATGAATTGAAGGTAGAAGAATAGAGAAGGAAAAGGAGAAGTGTGAAGTTTACTGCAAAGTTAAAAAAATAAAAAAAAAGGTAAATGATGCGATTGTGAAAGGTTTTTAATGCTCAAATCAGTGTTTTTAATGCGACGAGTTCTTAAAAAAGATCAAAGGTTACGGGAATAATAAAAAGAAATAAAAATTAATCAAATTAATTGCTTTGAGATGTAATAAAATTCACGATATAAAAGCCCAACTAACAATTTTAGAACTGGGCCGTAGCCTAAAACTTGTTTTTTCGTTATTACTCATCTTAAAGCCCAATTCACTTTCCCCAAAATTTGAATAGCCAATCCTATCGCCAATTTCCCTCCTAATAGTTTGAAGGTGAGAGCAACGAGAAACATCCACCAAGTGCTCGTCAAAATGCGAAAACGGAGAAATTCCACCTCCACTACCGCATTGTACGACCTAACCACACCTCTCCGTCGTTCCCAGAGACTTCTCAATCGAAAGACCCAAAATCCGAATACTGAAAACCCAAAGCCCAAATTTAATTGCATAAAATCCCATAGGAAATCCATAATTAGTGGAACTCCCGCTCGGGGGTCGAGAAGAACACCGAGGTTGAGCTATAAGGTGGAGGAGGTTTCAAGTCTTAGGCGATCTTCGAGGCTTTCTTTGCTTGGAAACACTAATTCTGCAACTATCAAGAAGACCGATCATGAAGAGTCGAAGAAGAAACCTATCAGACGTCGGTTTAATAAATCTGCAGATAAGGTGGAGGTAATTTCGAGTCTTAGGCGATCTTCGAGGCTTTCTTTGATTGGAAACACTAAGTCTGCAATTATTGAGAAGAGTGACCGTGAAGAGTTGAAGAAGAAACCTGTCAGTTGTCTTTTAAATAACTCCGCAGATAGAAAGAGGGATGCTTTAAATACAGTAAATGGAAAAGTGGGTCTACGCTTATGTGGTGATGTTTTGCAGAGAAGTGAAACGAATCTTGGTCGTGTGAATATTGAAGTGGTTATAGGACTTAAAGCGCCTGAACGGAGAAATGATTTTGAAATAAGTAAAGCTACTAGGGTTACTGGGAAGAGGAAGAGAGAAGAGGAACGTGTTGATGGAAGTGTTAAAGGATGGACAAAAGAGCAAGAAATGGCATTGCAGAGAGCTTATTTTGTAGCCAAACCCACTCCAAATTTCTGGAAGAAGGTTTCTAAACTGGTAGTTCTGCTACTCTTTGGTTTCTTTAATTTCTGTACACGTCCTGTTGCAATGGTTTTTTTTCCCCTGTGGTGTCTTGGTTCTTTATGTGAAGTTAAATTGAAATGCTGCTACTGTGAGGTCCTTTAGTATTGTTCTTTTAATGTATTCTAGTAAATTTTGATTCAACGTAATAAAAAGCTATAAACTCATACATAACATGATGGTAGAAAAATGATGGCCTTCATTATGGAAATTGATGAACGGTATAATGTTTTTTGTTGAACTTTAAACCATTGGAGAGGGCGAAGAGTTGAACTTCGTTTGTGGTTTGGTTGCATGGGTACTTGTAGCTTTGAGATGTATCTTCTAGCTTGCAGTGTAGCACTACAATAGACTCAAATTAGTAACATTCATAATAAGAATTCTGAGCCATGCCTTTTAAACTAGGAAAAATTGACTATTACATGCCAAATGGCTTTCTGTTATTTTCATATGCCAATATGATTAATCAGCCGAGCTTAATGGCAAGTAATAGACGAGTGTAGACTATAAAGTTCTTTCATTAGTTCTCTGGGGTTACTTACATAGTTTATTCATTGTTTTTAGCAAATGCTATTACCGTCTCATCTGGATGAACCAAGTCAAAAGCTAGTGAACGCTCTTACAAACATTCTCAAGCTCTTATTTCAAATTCCAACCTCACTGATGAATTATAAACCATAAAAGGTTGTGCTAGCAGAAATCAGATGTACATTTTAAAAAAAAAAATAAATAAATAAGAAATGTGCTGGGAGGAATGAATATTATGTTTCAGTGTAGGAAATATCTGCAACTTCGTTCATAACCAGACTGACTCATTATACTAGTTGATACCAAGATATAATCCTGTATTAATTTTAAATTTGGAAGCATGAGTTTGTCCTTTTATATACAGAAACGGTTTCTATCTACAATCTAATCTTGAAATAACATCAGTCATAAGTGTATTTTACACCCTTGCATACGAACTCAATTGCAGGTGCCTGGAAAGTCTGCACAGGATTGCTTTGATAAAGTGAACTCTGATCATATAACTCCACCTCAACCATTGCCTCGATCAAGGGCAAAGAGATTGAATTCATCGCCCCTCGGATGTTTTTCCCTCTCTACAGGTAAATTGCTTGGCTCCTCTGACAGTAAGGGTAAGATGTTAGGTTGTAATAAACAGAAGAGTCATCTAGCACACAAAGCCGTAAGACAATTGTTGCAAAAGCATAATCGCATGGACCAGAATTATGAAGCAGACATATTCTCTATCCTTGAGCCCAATATGAATCCATCTAGACAAATTTCTCATCTGAATGATATCGTTTCGACCCCAAACCATTTGCAGGAAAAACAAGCATTTATTCAGAAGTGCCATGAAAGGTCTAATTATGGCCAGAAAAACCCCTTCTCTAGATTTCGGAGCTTATGCGGACCTGATATTGTCAGTCCACCTGTATTAAAGCAGGTGAAGAACAGGGCTTTGCATGAGAAATATATTGACCAGTTACATTCCAGGGAAGCCAAGAGAAAGGCAGCATGCGTACGAGCGGGAAAAGAGAATGTGAGGCAGAACAATATACAAAAAATAGATATGGTTAGAGCAGCAAAGAATGCCTTGGTTTCTG
Source organism: Jatropha multifida (assembly GCA_948099535.1). Lineage (NCBI taxonomy): Eukaryota > Viridiplantae > Streptophyta > Magnoliopsida > Malpighiales > Euphorbiaceae > Jatropha > Jatropha multifida. Next base: position 140,654 of record CANUEX010145591.1, on the reverse strand, counting down.
ATGCAAGAGATGCTATTGATAAACTCAAACATCTGCAAACCGTTGCCAACAATAACTCTTCTGATTCTGATGATGGAGTTGATAGTGATGATGAATGTGATGTATTCTAACGAATTGTGTTAAGAAGTGATCAGTTGTAACTAAATTGAGCATGATCTAGCATTACTAATTGTAGCCGTTTTGGATAACCGCTAATTCTTTGATTCTCCTGTTTTAGAAATAATCTTCATTTGATTTACTGATTTGGCATGTTTTGTAGTGGTTAGTTAGTGAAGGCTTCTTCAATAAGACTTTGCCTAGTTTGTTTCAAAGTAATCTCCTCAAATTTCCAATTCCTTTGAGCAACTTAACTAAATTGCGTTCTTTCCTCGTCTATTTTTCTTCTAACTATAGGCTAACATCAAGACCTGAGATTTACTTACAAAGCTTGACCATTGACAATTGTCAGGATCAAATGAAGTCAACAATTAATTGTTTCTTTTTTTTTTCTTGATATGAATAGATGAAATGAACTCCATTGGATTTAAATTGAAAACAACTTTTCATGTTTGCTGGATATGTTACTCTAGAATTTCATTAATTTGCATTAGGAAGCCAAAGGGTAGCAAGGAGAGGGCAAGTACTATCCAAGTATCCAGTATTAGCATTGCATAATTTTTCTTTTGGTAGGAACCATGAAGTGTTAATCCCTCGTTCCATTCAAGGACCATTAAGATTTTTTACCCTCTAAGCAAATGCACTTTTCGAAAACTGAATTTGTATTCTTACTCTTATGTAAATTATTTTTTACCCTCTAACTAAGTGCACTTTCTGAAAATCGACTTGTATGTGTATTCTTATTTTTATGTAAATTGAGATTGCATCGAACTTATATTCTTACGTTTATATAGGTTGAGATTGCTTATTAATCCTACTAACAAACATGTGGTTAATATTATAAGTGTAAATGAGGCAGGTTCCAAGCTCCTATCGATAAAATTTAGCTTGTCTCGAAACTTGATGAGCTTGAAAATTTTAGGTTCAAGTTTAATTCAAAAAATTTTGAGCTCGAATTTAGCTCAAGTTTCGAGTAAGCCTAAAATATATATTATATATATAAAAGCTTTCGATAAGGCTTGATGAGTTTTTGAGTTGAACATCGTTAAGGTAAAACTTAATAGGAGTCAAGCTTTTATCAAGTCAAAATTCGAACAGTTTATGAGTCAGCTCAGTTTATTTAGAGGGATAGTTAACTGGTCGATATAATCACTACGTAATTTAGTGAAAAGCAAAATTCATTTGCAAATCAAATCAGTTCATGCTTGAAAGAATGGTGTGTCTTATAGAATTAAAAGTGTTTACAAAAATGTGACATAAAAATGAATTCCATAAAATTTATTTGTTTTCAACAACTATAATAACAATTTTGGCTTTGAACTAGAAACATTTCAACTGTGGGGTTGACATTATCGGTAAGAAATCAGTTGCTTCACTCTTTTGTCTTTACAATCCATTTCCCTTTCATTCTGATATAAAAGACATATTCTTGAAAATTTAAAAAAAAAGGTCACTATCCTACACAATTTTTAATTTCAATTATTGGTGTGGTTATGTCTAATGCAGCAATAAGTGTGATTGATTATCTCTAAATTCTGTACATTTATTCCAAAAATATTCCTACTCTGCCAACGAGCTAAGACAAATATTCTTATCTATTTCCAAATCATACATTTAATGGTTCCAGTTAGAGAAGGAATAAATGGTCCATACATGACTAATCCTTCTTTGATTAACAACTAAGTAGTGAGAATAACTCTACAGATAGAAATATACTTATTAAACAAACATTTATTACAATTTGTCACTAGCAAGTTAAATTTCTTCAGGGACAGACTTGGAAAAAAAAAAGAGCTCCATCTATCTTCTACCTCTTTTGAAATAACTTTGTTTTCCACTTTTTCTTTTCTTCTACAGACATCTTCCTCCATAGCCAGCAGTTCTAAACAATGCTTGCTTTATATCTTCAGGAGTAATTAGTGTTCTCTGCTCAGCCGCCTAACCCAGAAAAAACAAGAAAATGAATATTAATTATTAGTTAATGAAGCAATTAACGAGTTAATTAATACTGAGAATCTCGCTTAATTAATTAATTACCTCTGAACAAGAAGCTTGCAAGGAAAAATCATTGAAGCAACTAATAACACACTGTTGAATCTCAAGGCCTAATGCTTCTAATGTGTTAACAGTTGATAACAATAATCCTGGTTTTGCAGAGCAGCAGATATCAATCCTGGTTTCAATCTCTCTCCTCTCCACATGAAACTGTGTGAAGAAAATTAATTTTGTCAAAGAAGACAGAGAAAGATAAAAAATCAAGAATTGGGATTTCTTGATTTTTATGAACTTATATAGTACTACAATGTATTTAATTAGTTAATTACCTTGGGGGAATTTCTTACAAGAACTTCCGTTGGCTTAAGCTCCTTTAAATTTGTTATTAAGTTCATTTCATTTGTTCCTTCTTCACTTTCTTCTTCTTCTTCTCCTCCTTGCAACTTATTTATCCTTTCAAGAAGTTCTTTCATGTAATCTATTGTATCTCCAAGGATTGAAGTTCTATCCATCTGCAAAAACACCACAGTACAGAAATAAAGTAAAATAAACGTTAAAATGCTAAGAATTAATGAATGCAGCATATTAAGTAATTACTGTGAAATCATTATTTAAGTTGTATTGATATAAGAAAAATCAAGTCTTGCAGTTGTCTCCAAATAGTGAGATTACAAATTTAAACCCAAATTATAAACTAAAAAAGAAAAAATTATAATCACATTATGTTCTAAAATAAAAAAGCAAAATCAGTGGCTTTCAACTAAATTAGTTTAAGCAAAAAAAAAAGAAAAGAAAACCAAGAAAGTGTAGAAGTGAAAGATTATACCTTGCTAATCTTGGGAACAATTGATCTAAGCATAGAAAGGCGATCATTTAAGCGCTTTCTTCTTCTTCTTTCTGCCATTAAATTCTTTGAAGGCTGTCCTTCTAATTTCTTGGATTTATTCTTTTTCTCTGCATTTGAACCCATACTAAAAATCCGGTGAACATTATTATTACGTGCTGCTGCTTGCTGCAAAGTCACCATTTCGACTTTGCAGCAACTACTTGATCTTTCTTCAAAACCAATTTGATTTCTAAGAAGATCATCTTCAACAATTGATGGGTAATCTTGATCTTGGATTGTAAATGGAGTAGGAGCTGTATTGTCATTATCATTAACTTCTGTAGGTAAAGTAGTAAACCCATCAAGGAAAGGGTAATTACTTTGATCACTAAAAGATGGGCAGTCAAAGGGAGTGGAAAATCCTAAAAATGAAGGATTTAGTGTTGATAAATTTGTGCCATCATCAAAAGAATCAAAGTTCCATCCGCTGTTACTACTACTACTAGAGAAGAACAACTCATTTGAGCCATTTGAAAAATTTGCCCAACTGTCTCTTCTTTGACCTTCATTAAGTAATTCCTCCAAGAAACCATGTTGAGAAAGCTCCATGTTTTCTCTCTCTAGAAAAACAAGCTTAAAGACTGCTAAGCAGTGATGATCCAGAGAGGATGCTCAAGAAAGAACTTGCATCAAGTAGAATATATATATATATATATATATGATAAACAGATAGTCAAATTGGTTCTTTCTTATAAAATGGATTGTATTACTGTGTACTTGTTGGGAAGTGAATAGTTTGTAGTTACCTTACTTTGATATATTAGCTAATATTATTAAATAAAATTATTGTGCATTGAGTGTGTATATATACATATATACCCACAATTGGGCGGGATGATATTAGGCAAATTCTTCCAAACAGTAACAATTCCACGTTTTGAATTCTTAAATTTTACAAGTAAAGTTGGTCCAAACAGTCTAATTTCATGGATCCAACCGCATGTTGCTTGAACAATACTAAATACATTCAACATTTTATAATTAATATAAAATTTATTAGTAAACTTTAATTGATAAATTAACCCAAGTAACAGAGAGAAAAGCAGAAATGGGTATTCTTCGTTGTGTAATGGAATATAAACTGAGTATTAGAGGAAAAAAAGAGCCTAAGATTGAAATGGAATCTGCTTTTTCATTGTCCCTCTGTGGATTAATTATTCATGTCTTATTCACCGAAATTATCAATCAGACAAACTCAATATTTAATCCCATACCCTGCTGAGAAGTTTGACCCACAACTCTGTCTGAAACTGAAAAGTATGGAGTTAGGATCATACATAGACCATCAGTTTCTCTGCTGGTCTTACTCTTATATACCAGAGTTGCTAAACGGCACAATAAAAATGCATTTATGGTTTCAACCCTGAACGACATCAGCAACACCCAAACTATTCAATGTTCTTGAAGATCATTACAGTCCTTTCACCGATTTTTTTTGTATATTCATGCAATTTTTCCATTAACGTTGCAGTGCTATAACAGTAAGATCATTTATTTAGAAATTACATTAAAATTTTTTATTTTATTAACCAAAACTAAATTTTTCACGAAAACCAAAGAAAAAGAAGATATATGTATATATAGAATGAGATTACTAATATAATACATGTCAGTGATGCATCTGTTTAACAAACATGAAAAAGAAAAAAAATATATTAGATACCTTATTATTCTGTTCATATGATCCAAAAAAGCATTTCATTAATAAATTTATTTGCAGAAGTCTTTTACAAAAACCAGTATATATTTAATAATTTTTCCCAGATGGGAGATCATATGGGTACAAAGTCCATTTCCTTTTCTAATTACTAAATTAGTAAACCATTATTTTATCCATATAAAATCATCCAGCTATTCTTTTTTTTTTTTTGGGAATTAATATGGAAAAAATGGGCTAGATTTTTCTTGCCTGCCCTTTTCTATGGGTAGTGATGGGAAAATATACCTGATTGTCTCAACATGGAAGACTAATAATTGATATTAAATATTGGTTTATTATCTTTTCTGTAAGCTGCTGCAAACGTTGTCTAACTAAGTTGCAGGGAACCCAAGAAATCATAAATAATTCATTCAGGTAAAGATTCCATTAATGGAAATAATTCCAATAAGAAATTATTTCATCTACCAAGACAACTTAATTTAGTGGTTCAGTAGCACTAAATTATGCTGATGATCGCAAGATCAAAATATACATCCAGCTGCTCATTTCTTAACAAAGAGTACATACATTTTCATGTCCCAATCTATTCTTGACAACAGAGATCTATAAATGGAAAATCCATGTAACTATGAGGAGAGGGAACAATGGACATTGAAGAAGGAATGGTCCAGATCTGCTGAAACTTAAAGGAGAGGGTTTGGATTTGACATCGAATGTTTTGGCGATGATGAAGATTGAATTTGTGTCAACGTTGGTTGCAAGTGAAAAATGGACTTTGCATTTCATGGAATAAGTTCGGACACAAGCAAAAGGTATATGAGAAATTTCTTGCTAGCATTTAGTGTACGGGTGATCCCATGAATCTATGCATACATCAACCTAATCGGGAATAAAAAAAAATTAAAAAAAGTGTTACTGTTTTGTTGTATAATTAGAAATACCTTCCTTCAAATCAAAACATCTTTTACAATTTGTTTATTGTATAAGTATTTTTCGAGTTATATAATGTTTATTGCATCTATATCCATAACACAAATTGTAAAAATATTATTGTCGTTTTATCATTTTCTTTTTCATTACAATAAAAAAATTTGGATGAACACACTTAACTGTTGTAGTTAAGTCCTTCCCATACTCTCGCCTCATCCCGTAATTCCTGCCACTAGACCAATTGTATGTCGACACATTGTCTAAACGCATTCCTTCAAAGGAATCTCGTATTTATTTATAATGGGATGGTTAGAGCTCTTCTTCGTGTTGATTTTTCTCAATGTTCTTTTAAGCGGCGAATTAGCTTTCGGTTTCCATGTCGAAAAGAGAGCAAACGAAGAGAACAAAAAAAAAAAAAAAAAAAAAAGACACCTGTCAAGGAGAAAGAAAGGGGAAAAAGGAGACAAAGAAAGCAACCAACCCAACGGAGCACGTGAATGCTTTCACCTGAAAACAAAAATTTCCATATACGCCAACTTTTCTAACCAATCTCACAAAACTGTGATTAGATTAATTAATTCTCTTAGTTAATAATTATCTTCTTTAATTAATTTCTCCTTTGTGTCCTGTAATTAATTCTCTTAATTAAATAATTTCTCCTTTGTTGTCCTCTAACTAGACTAAGCTGGCTGCCAAAGTATGCTACTGCTGCTATAATCCAAAACTTGGCTGTCCTATTTTATTTTCTCAAAATGGAAGTGTGTTAAGATACAAGTGTTAAATTAATAAATGTTATTGTTCTTCGAAAATAGACTCTAATATCATATTGAATTGATCGTAATTAATTCGTTGATGTAGTTTATCAAGTGCTTAATTAAACAACAATTGCCATCTGTTAGTTTGGAGTTGTTCGAAAAACATGAAACCGGTATTATAATTAAATTTGAATAATTAGAAACATAATGTTATATTATGTCAAATACTTTCCCTAAAGAAAAGAAACACAATAATAAGAAATCATCATATCGACAGATCATATTCGTTTAATTGAACTTTCCTGAATGCTGCCTTCTTTTTCCTCTTTGGCTTTGTTTTTGTATAGAAACCTTCTTTTGATCATCATTTTGCTTTCTAATAAAATTGACCAACATCCATCCTCATCATTATACATATTTCAAGTCCACGTGCCACTGTATTTGCATGCAAGCTTTGATGAAATTATAAGAATCTCATCGCTAATATGTTGCGAGTAACCAAATAATTAATAAGCAAAAGATGGATATTATTTTTTTAAACTTGACAATTTATTAATAATGAATATAATTGAGTATATCATAATATTTTTGTAAGAATAAGAAATATAAATATGAAAAATTAGATAGGAAGAATTGAATTGTATTTGGCTCATCGTCGATGCACGTGGCAACTAACAACTTTTTTACTCCATCTATATAAATAGTCGGTTTATCTGAACGAATAAAAGCATATCACTCCGCAATGAATGAAATAAAAAAACCAATCCGACTCTATTCAAAGTATTTTCAGTTTGTTTATTTATTCAATTTGATTTTGATTAGCTATACTATCGATTTTCACTTCAGTTTTAGTTCGAATTAGATTGAACTGATTCAAATATCCAACTGAGAGTTGCACAATTCTAACAACTGGCCAACTGTACTTGCCCAACAACAATTATTTATACAACTCTAATTCTAATTCCACCTTCTATATAAAGAGGTTAATCATTCAACAAGAGCTACGTACAATATCTGAGTTGGGCATTGGCGGTTGTTGTGCAACCCTACCGATGTGTTAGCGTAAGGGAAGATGCACATATATACGATATATAATATCTTTATAGTACGTGAAAAATGAGTGACAGGAGAGAGCAGACACGTATAAGCTTTAAGATATGGGCGGTGAGAGTGACACAAAAGCTAGGCTTATGAGCTGTGATAAGACCGCGACATTTTAAGTACGGAGATTCGGTGCCTATAACATGAAAAACCGCAGGCTCTTCGGTTTCTGATCCCCCTCTAGGCTAAAAACGACACCAGAATTTGCTGGGTTTTTTTAATTAATTTTTGTCGTTTTTCTCGGATTTCAATTTTCATTATTTTCTTTTTATTTGCACGTCGGTGAGATTCGCATGAATTGATTGAATCCCGCAGGTACCAGCCCACAACATTTTCTCATTATCATCCACTTTCTCACAAAACCGCTTTTCAATTTCTTTTTATTGTTGCGGTCAAACTTGTATTCTGGTTTACGTGAAAAATGGAAAAAATTTGAATTTAAGTATTTTTTTGTTGCAGTTATTTTTATTAATTTGGTGAGTTTATTTCAGTTGCACAGCTTATAATTTTATTTTTGACCTTAAAAAGCTTTCAATAAATTAAAAAAAATTGTTTTTATATTTTTTAATTATTAAAATAAATATAATATTATTGTTGGCTTTATTTTATTGTCCTTTGACTGGGACCCAGACTGTATAATTCACGTACTGTTTGCATCAAATGGGAGACTGAACAAAGCCACGTCATTCATACAATTATATGCTCCATTTCAAGACTCGAGCATTGGGACTTTCAACCTACAAATGTTACACTACTATACACATTAGATATAATCTCATGTCAAGACAATGAACAAAACTTAATCCGTGCATGTATAAATTCACTTTTGCACTTCACGTTAAAAAATTTTACAATAACTTTCAACTTGTATTTTTAATTTATTAGATATTTAAATTTATAAAATTATATCCTTAAATAATTCGGTTTGTAAAAGTTATTGTAATAAGCACTCAATTTTCCTTAAATAATTCAATTTGTAAAATTTATTCTAACAAACACTCAAATTTATAAAATTGGATCAAATTTTATTGGATACTTGAAAAATATAAATATTATTATTTCAAAAATTATACCAACCAAATATCAAGTGAATACTTTATATATAAATATAAAAAAGGCCGAAACTATTATTACTAATATAGAGAAAAAAAGTAATGATATCAAAATTCATAATCTCAAAGACATAATAAGTCCCTATTAAAATTTAGAATATCACAAGATTTTTTCTTTTTAAATTACGGGCTTAAATTCATGCATTGATCAAAATTAAATCTGTTCACATTGTGTTTCGGTTATCATTAAAACATTACTAATATTCAAAATTATTCTTATGGTGAATTTGATTTGTTGTTTAAAATATTTAAGAAATAGTCTCGCACTAGCTATTTATTTATTTTTATTCAGTAGACACTAAATGAGTTGTAATAATACTATAGACTATAAAATCGAAGTAAATATTTTCTTTTCAGAAAATCAATCAAATCATGTCTCATAAGCATATCAATTAAGTGTTTGTTTTGAACTAAATATATAATTTCATCCCTCAACTTTGTGACAAATTGAAATTGTAAATTTTAGGAACATCATATATGTTTCCATATAACAATAATAATCCTTAGCATTTTTTATTTTTATATGCAAAATATGGATTTAATGTGTAGTTAGCATACATTTTGAAATAATAATTCTCTTAATTTTTTTAACTATTTAATAAGTATTTAAATGATTTAATTTTATAAATTAAAATGTTCAATAAAATAGTTTTATAAATTGAAGTGTTGAATAGATGTAATTCTATAAGTTGAGGCGTGAGATGATCAAAACAAAAATTTAATACTAAAATTATATTTTTGGCGATTTTTTTATGATAGACATAATTTTTTTTAACTTTATATAGTCATAAATTAAATGAAATATATGTAAAAAATAATTCATAGAATCAAATAAAAATAAATTGAAAATGAAATTAGAATTTAATTATCGAGATTCAAGAATTTTGAATATAATTATGTCAATAATGAAAAATAAAAATAGAAATAGGATTTAATTTTGGTATAAAAAAGGATTAGAAGATGAGAGGAAGTGGCTTCTGTCATGTGGCGTACCGCAACGGTGAAATGGAGATGCGAGATACGAAGATCAGGAGCTTTTGCCTCTGCTGATGTAGAGAAAAAAGAAAAGGAAATGGTGGTCTGTCTCTGTCTGTGTCATAGGTCAAATCATCACAAGAAAACGAGACGAAGGGACTCCCAAGAGAAAACATCCATTAAAAGACGTGCACAAAATTAACTAACAGTAATAACAGCTTATTCGTGATTCAGACTTTTCCGTACTTAAATATATTATTCCACCACTACTTTATTCTCAGTGCACTTTCTAGCTACATAATACTTACTGCATTCAATAAAATAATTTATGAAAAAATAATTATATAATTTTTAAGAGTAATACATATTTTTTTCATACTTATTCTTTATGACTAATAATTATTATTTTAAATAATAATCTTTTTAAAAAAATATAAAATTTTAAATGTAACAAGCATTATAGAATTAAGATATAATTTTTCTATTTCAATTTATCATTTTGTCAAAAAGACTGAAAATCAGAGATTTTATAATTCACAAAGATAAGTCATATTATATTATAATTGTTTAAAGGGTAATGTAATTAAATTAATGAACTTTTATTATAATTTAATGGAAGTAATTACTTGTAATTATTGTTAATAATTTTAAATGCTTATATTTATAGGGGGTTGAATGACACATGTTTACATTAAAGACAATAATAATATTTTATAAATGTAATAGAAAGATAAATAAAAAAATTAAACAGTGTAATAAATATAAAATTTAGAAATTACACAATTTAATTGTAAAAATAGAATTATGATTAATACAGTTGAGTTTAATATCAGAATTGAATAATGATTGAGTCCTTTTGAATTAGTTTTTCACGGTTGTAGATGGAGTTGGAATGGCCATATGCAGACCCCACTTTCCTTGATTAGACATCAATTCTTGTATATGCTACTGTAGATTTCTCTTTTCTTTCTTTAATTCATTTTCTAATTTTCTTTTTTATCATGGAAATGGTGTTTGGGTTCTCACCGTTAAAATTAATTCTTTTAGTAACCGGTAACTATTCTAATGGCACTGAGGTTTTTGATATCGCTAGTATTAAAATTTTAAATATTATAAAATAACTTTAGTTGTAGTCAATGCGATAATTACATTTTATATTAAGGATTATTTTGATGAATGGTTCGACACTTTTCTCTATTAAGTAAGGTAAAAGTTTGATTCTTATGGATGAAGCAAACACTCAGTGACAGCATTTTATCCCTTATTGAGTTTACTTAGTGCGAGCAGACTTTCGTTCTAGTCCTGTGAGATCAAGATAATTACATTTTATTATTTGATTGGATATAATTTTTAAAAATTATTTTTTAAATAAATACATATAGATAATAAAAAAGAAAAAAATATAATCATTTTTTCTATATGGTTATAGAAAAAATTGAGAGTTTATTTGGCGAGAATAGAACGTTTCTTTTATCTAATTTTTTATTAATTAATTAAATTATTTATTTATTATTTTAAATTTACAACTTAGAAAAATAAAGAAATAAAATTAGATTCTAGCATTATTTACCTTGTAATTTTTATTTATTAATTTGGCTATAATTTTTTTTTATCTATCAACATCAAATTTCATTAAATTACATCATTTTTCAGTTGAAGAAGGGTTGATTTTTGAAATTCAAATTGATAAATTTTTTAATATAATTTATTTATTGTTATATGTTATTCTATTTTTAATAATAATTTTTTATTTTTCTTTTTGTTATTGAATTAATTTGTAACTCCTATTTCTTTAATTTGGAAATAAATTTATATTTTTCTTGCAATAAATAGATAACCTCTTAATGATTAAACATTTTGAATTTTTTTTAATATTTTTTCTATTGTATTCTAAATCTGTTTGATTTAAAAAAAATAATATTTATAAAATTAGAAAAAAAACTAAAACCATATATTTCTTTTTTGTGTCATATTTTGGAGTTTCAAGAATTTATATATATGTACATATATTCTTTTTTCTAATGCGCTGAATAAGTGATATTGTCACTATAGTGAAAGTAATTACTATTATCAATTCAGATCATGTGCTCATTTCTTTCATTTACCAAACATTACAAAATAATTTATTATTATTATTATTATTATTATTTTTCATTATAGTTGTATATAAATATTGATTTGAGCGATGACCTAATATTTTTTTTGAGTACTTATTAAGGTTTTAATAATCTACATTTATAAATTATGACTGAAGACTTAAGATTGAGTCGAATTTCATTTTGAAACCACTTCATTATAAAAAAAAAATTAAGTACATAAGAAATAATATTACAAGTAGCTTATACGACAAAATTCAATACAAATTAAGTAATTATATTTATTTTAATCTAAACAAAAACTTATGCTTTAATTTTAATGAGCATAGTCAACATGCAAGACATGCTATAAAAAAAACTAGTAACCTCTACAAATTAGTTTAAACGCATTATTACTAAACACTATAAAAAATAATATTTAGCATTTTGATTAAAAAGTTATTTTTATATGTTATTGCTAGGCTATAAGTCAACCCACAAATTATTTTCTAATTAACTAGTCAAAGTTGTTGCTGCATTGTGAAATTTAATTCAATAATTTCATAACTCTTCCATGTAGCATCAGAAGTAAAATTTTGTGCATTAGAAAAGTCATATCGATTGGTATTAAAAATCAAATCTTAAACCATGTTTTATTCAGAAAATTCTGAGAAACAGGCTGAATCTCTGAGTCTCAGGCATCATCGCTGGCTTCCCAAACCTCTTATCCTTTTGTTTTGTTGAAGTCAAAATGGCACGTCCTATTCTCCATCCCATCTTCACACAAGTACCATTAACCAAGTCAACTCCTCAACCCACATTATCTTTTCTTCCCATTTTCCATTTCTAATCATTATAAAATTGATCTACCGAGCTAGCCGTTTTTATATTATATTGAAATCTCTAGTGAATAAGGTGATGTTAGTCCAACTTAATTCAGCAATCACGTGATGGTTTGTCTTCAAAATCCTCAACTCAGATTTTGTACTTAGTAACCCCTTTTTTGTTCTTTACTAAAAATTATAGTGGTGTGATTAGTCCGCGTATGACTTTGATTAACTCCATTATAATTAAATTAACTTATTTTAATATCATACCATCTCTTGTGGTCTAAATTTATCTAGCACAGTTAAACCCTAATTTTATCCACATCCAATCGCACATAGCTTCAACTTTATATGATATATAGTTTCATTTCTATGATCACGTGTCAAAGTTGCCAAAAGTATCATAATAACAAGATCACTACCTTAATGTATGTTTTGTCAATTTCCTTCCATTGGAGCATTACAGTCTGGCAAGCTACACATATAAATTTTTACATGAAGATTTTGCTCTTCCACTCAATTCAATTTCAATCAATAACTTTGACATTTGACATTAATCAATTGCCTAGTACGACACTTATCGTTTTCTTATACTGTTATTTAATATACGATGAACAAACGAGTGTCCATCGAAAATTATCTTCTCATCACAGCGCGAAAGAAAACCATTTTCAATATCCGCACGCTAAAATTACCCAAAGAAAATTATGTGGATATATTAATCTTATACGATGTTGGTGATCCTCTTTACATAGGTGATGTAATAATCTTATAATTAGTTGTTATTATTTAATTTCTTGGATTTTGCTTCAAGTTCAATTAGCTTTGACATAAAATGCATTGTGACATACAAAAAAGCTTATCGATTCTTTGTATATATGTACATTGGGAATTTGTTTGCTTCTTTATCAAGGTGCAAGAGTGTAAGAAATTGGAGGGAGCAACATAGAATTCGATTTTAGGGATTTATTAATTTTTTTTTCTTATATTAAATATTTTAGTTCTTGGAGAAGTCATATATTAAGTTAACCTAGCTAAGGGGAAGTTTGCTCTATGCTTCCTCTTATATAATGAAAACATATGTAGCACACTGCCCATGACAACCTGAGTATATGGAATGCTGTCTTGGTGAAAAATATATTTCTATACAAGGGTTATGGCTTATAATAATGGCTATGAGATTAACTTAATTACACCCCGACCTATCTATCGCATAATCAACACGTAAGATAGATATGTTCTATTGGACTTTGCACAACTTTTTACTCATTTTATTTCAAGATATAAGTCGATTAAAATTTTTGTATGAGAATGAAAGAAATAATCGATACCTCTAAAATAAAAAAATAAAAAAAATAAAAAAAAATGTCAAAAATCAAATGTAACTTGTGAAAATAATAATTATATCTAATATAAGTATATGATCCATATAAGATTTGATTTAATTCTTTGCTTCACCCCTAATTCATTCCCAAGATTCTTGCTACCACAAAAATCCATGTTCTTTACAAATTATTTATATATATCGAGGTCAAATGAATAACATAACTTTATATATAGTATTATAAAATTATATATTAAATAATATTTCTTTTTGAACAATGTTCATTAAATTAATGAAAATACATTTCTTTTTTAACGATGTTCATTAAATTAATGAAAATCCATATAATAAAGAGGATTTACACTTAGAAATTTTCTTCTCATATTCTATCTACTAAATCTAATTATTTATTTACTTATTATTGAATTGGGTTTGAAGAAAACTGCTTATGGTTTGTCTTTAAATTGTTACATTGGTTTAGGCAAAGGCTTTGTTTGTTCTGTAGAAATGTGTGAAAAAAAAAAAAGAATATTCTCTTGCTGACATTGGTGTGTATATCAACAACAATTTTGAGGAATATGTCAAGTTGCATAATACTTGTAATCTCTCCAATCTATAATTAAAAAAATGCATGTAATTTTATTTAATTGAAATATATAAATAGTCATGTGAAAATGGACCGATGTACCAATTAAAAAAAAAATTTATATTTTGAAATTAAAAATCAAATTATGAGCATAAAAATTAGCTCGAGATTAGATTCATCTCTTGACCTTCTTCTTTCAAATAAAGGAAAAACTCAACATATATGGCCCATCCAAATGGGGAATTTTTTTATGGACCTAACTGTGGATTCTTAGGCCCAACCATAATACAGGAAAGAGTTTAAAAATCCAGAAGGAACGTGAACCCAATTAATGGGCCTCCAAGTTTAGGAAATGGGCTTTAGCTTGCAACTGAGAGACTTCTGTTTACTACTTTTCTTTCATTCTTTTACGGTCTCTTTTGTTTAGCATAAGGGAGCAGATGTTACAGAGGTAATAATTTTTATATTCTTAATATGATATTTTTGTCCATCGAATTATTTTCTCTCTCCTCGTTTCCATTTTTATAGGGTTTATAGATAATTTTTTGAAAGGATACGTATTGCAAATTTTATATTATGTGGTTAGGCTTCTTCCCCTCGGATTAACTTAGTGCTATACAAGATTAAATTAGCCAAATTTTTGCCCTTCTATCTTTAAAATTAAAAACTTATTTAATAACTTGATTAAAAAAATTAAAAAAAAATTTATTTACTAAAGAAATATGTTTTCTTCAAAATTTAATAATTTATAAATAATGAATATAAGTTAGATACATCGTATATTTATAAAAAAAATATAAAGATAGAAAATTGAAATCTTTTGTTTGAAAATATTCTTAATCTTAGTAGAATAAGTTAACCTTCCGAATAAAAATTGATTTATTTTTAAATAAAATAATAAAAGAAACTTTTCATAATATTATTTTAAATATTTATTTATTTTTTAAAAAATATTATAGCTGACGCTCGTCAATTTTTAAATTCTAAAGCAACATAAATCAATAAAACTAGAGAGAGACGGCTAAAAAAAATATATGCTGATTTGTAATTTTTTGTGCTTTATTTTTAATTTTTTTAAATAAGAGAAATTTAATCGCTGGATTTAAATATTGGCTATGCGAATTCTTTATTTTTTGGAAATAATCCAACAAGTAACTACAAAATCCCCCATCCACTAATTATTAATTTTAAAATTAAAAACACTCCAAGTAATAATGCTATCATTTGTTCTCCAATTATTTGAACCCACTTTTTCTGTGATCCACTTGATTCAACTGCCCAAGTAAGCCATCACTTTGTGTATGCATGTAACTGAGTTTCAGAAACCCAATGGATCTTTTTTCGAGATGCCTCTTCTTCCTCCTTGTCTTCCTCAAACTCTCAATCTCTACTTCCTTATCAGAAATCCCTAAATTCCCATGTCAACCACCACGCTATAACTCCTACACCTTCTGCAACCAATCTTTATCTACTAACACAAGAGCTCAGTCTCTTGTATCTCTCTTAACCCTTCAAGAAAAGATCTTTCAGCTATCTGACAATGCTTCAGGAATCCCAAGACTTGGAATTCCACCATATGAATGGTGGTCTGAGTCTCTCCATGGGATTGCCATTAATGGCCCAGGTGTCTCCTTCAATAATGGACCTGTTTCTGCAGCTACTGGTTTTCCGCAAGTTATTGTCACTGCTGCTGCTTTTAATAGAACTCTTTGGTTCTTGATTGGATCAGCTATTGCTATTGAGGCTAGAGCTATGTATAATGTTGGGCAAGCAGGTTTGACATTTTGGGCACCTAATATTAATGTTTTTAGAGACCCTAGATGGGGAAGAGGCCAAGAAACTCCTGGTGAGGATCCCATGGTGGCTTCTGCTTATGCTATTGAGTTTGTTAAGGGTTTTCAAGGTGGGAACTGGAAGAGAAATGATGATGGAAGTGGTAGATATGGGTTTGGAGAGAAAAGGGTTTTGAGAGAGGATGGTAAGGTTGATGATGGGCTTATGTTGTCTGCTTGTTGCAAACATTTTACTGTTTATGACTTGGAGAAATGGGGCAATTTCAGAAGATATTCTTTCAATGCTTTGGTAAGTCTTTTTTTTTTTTTACTTTTTTAATGAAGTTCTCCAATCTTTTTTAGCTTTGTTTTCATAATTGTTAGTAGCAAATATCTGACTTCTGACTAAAAGTGAAATAAGTGATTACGTTGAGACCTTCATTTATATATTGGTTAACTAATCTCAACTCAGTATAGTTCGGTTCTGCTTAATTTGTAGCAAATAGTAGGCTTGAGAACAACTTTTTTTTGTGGACGGACTTATTGGTTAACCAATTTCAGATGGGTTACGTTCGTTTTAGTTTAACATAATAGTTACTACTGTCTTAAAGTGAATTTGATTGTTTAACACTATTTTATAGAAATATTGATAGGTAGTAATACAAGATTTAGTCTCACTGAAATGTTAGCTCAACTGGTTTTGGTATAATTTTTTTATTAAGTTTGATTTATCATTGACAATTTAGGTTACAGAGCAAGATTTAGAAGATACGTATCAGCCTCCATTTCGTAGTTGTATACAACAAGGTAAAGCAAGTTGCTTAATGTGTTCCTATAATGAAGTCAATGGAGTGCCTGCATGTGCAAGAGAGGATCTGTTACAAAAACCAAGAACAGAATGGGGCTTTGAAGGGTAAAGATTTTTAAGAGCTTATATATTGTGACATCATGGAACTGAAATTTGAAACTTGGTTGTTTTTTATGTAAAACCCTCACAAATACAGATACATCGTCTCAGACTGTGATGCTGTGGCTACAATTTTCGAGTATCAGAACTACGCAAAGAGCCCTGAGGATGCAGTTGCTATTGCTCTTAAAGCAGGTATGTATAATTGTCTCTTGTTTTATTGAACTTTACTATGGTCTGTGTTTTTCTCTCTCAATAAATGCATATATATATTTGTCTAATTGTGACATGATAGTTTGTTATATATAGGTATGGATATTAATTGTGGCTCATATCTGAAACGCCATGCTCAATCTGCGGTTAATAAAGGTAAGGTGCGAGAAGAGGATATAGACAGAGCTCTTCTCAATCTTTTATCAGTTCAACTTCGACTTGGGTTGTTTGATGGAGACCCCAAAAAAGGGCATTTTGGAAAGCTGGGTCCTCAAGATGTTTGCACCCAAGAGCATAAGGCTCTGGCGCTTGAAGCAGCCAGGCAAGGAATTGTGCTTCTGAAAAATGATAACAAGTTCCTACCCTTGAATAATAAAGCTGTTTCTTCCTTGGCAATTATTGGCTCACTAGCAAACACAAGCAGTTTGGGTGGTGACTACACAGGTTTAACTGCAAACAACTATTAATAGATATTCAATGAAAATTTCAATTTTGATTTTTTTCTTTTATTGCTCAGTTCCTGGAGTTATAATACTTTCCTTTTAGTGAGCATTTCTTGGGAATTTTGTCTTCCTCATGCTCATTATAACTTTTTTATCTAACTAATCTTTGGTCTATATTATTTTCCAAATTAGGCATACCATTACATAAATTTTAATTGTTGAAGCTAAGGTCATCTATCTGCAAGGTTTTCTCAAAACTTTAGAGGATTCGCAACTTGCATTTATGCTGTGGCCACTTAATGGAGTTCCATTATTTTGTAGGATATCCATGTAATCCACAGAGCCTTTATGATGGGCTTAAAGCCTACATAACGAAGACATCTTACGCAATTGGTTGCCGTGAAGTGTCTTGTGAGTCCAATGCTCAGTTTCATGAAGCAATGCATATTGCCAAAAGTGCTGATTTTGTAATCATAGTTGCTGGGCTTGATTTGTCACAAGAAACTGAAGATCATGACCGTGTTAGTCTCCTGTTACCTGGTAAACAGATGACCCTTGTATCTTCTGTTGCAGCAGCTAGTAAAAAGCCAGTGATTCTAGTTCTCACTGGTGGAGGACCACTTGATGTATCGTTTGCCAAAAGAGATCCAAGAATTGCTAGCATTCTTTGGATTGGGTATCCTGGTGAAGCTGGTCCAAAAGCACTTGCCGAAGTTATCTTTGGTGAATATAATCCAGGTTAGTACTTGTAAAACTTCACTTCTATGGACTTGAAAACAAAAACATTTCTGCTGCATTTTTTAATATAACCTCATTAAATACTGGAAGTGGAATTTGATAGAAAGGCTAGCCTCTGCATGCAACAAGTCATTTTCTTAAGAGTTCAGACATTACAATGGTCTTGAAACTTAAGTTAAGAAATTACAATGTTTCGATTTCGAGTACCACAAAGAATATTTTGTGATTTTTTTTTTAATATTCCGAACTTGCAACTTTACAACCCTAGAGATAACTTCAGTATCATTGAACCAAAGCTCATTAGTTGGGATTGGTGTGCTTTATTGTTCTAATGCTGAACATTAGTTTTGATATCTCTATATTGGAATTACAGGTGGAAGACTTCCTATGACTTGGTATCCTGAGTGGTTCACCAAGATACCAATGAATGATATGCACATGCGAGCTGATCCTTCCCGTGGATATCCAGGAAGAACATATCGTTTTTACACAGGAAATCGAGTATATGGATTTGGTGAAGGCTTAAGCTACACCAATTATACTTACCAGTTCTTGTCAGCGCCAAGCAAGTTGAGTCTGTCAAAATCTTTGACAGCTACCTCAAGAAAGAGAATACTGAACCAGAGAGGAGAAAGATTCAATTATATACATATTGACGAGTTGAACTCTTGCAATTCTTTGACATTTTATGTGCAAATATCTGTTACGAATGCTGGAGACATGGATGGAAGCCATGTTGTGATGTTGTTCTCTAGAGTGCCAAAATTTTTTGAAGGCACTCCAGAAAAACAACTTGTTGGATTTGATCGTGTGCATACTAGTTCACGAAAATCTACTGAAACAAGCATTTTGATTGATCCTTGCAAAGATCTCAGCATTGTAAATGAGCATGGGAAAAGGATAATGCTGTTGGGTGATCATGTTTTGCTGTTAGGAGATTTAGAGCATTTTGTTACGATTGAAGCTCACTAATGCCATCCATTGTTCAATTTATATCATTTGAGCATGTTCAAATGCCCAAATAGGTCCTAGTTCTCTGTTTGTTTGTTTTAATTAATTGTAACAATTTTTTTTTTGAAAGATTACATTCAAATGCGTTAAACATCATAAAAGTTCAACAAAAAAAACAGGGACCGAGGTCCAAACTTTGAGATGAGCACTTGAATGTGATGCTGTTGCAAGAGAGTGTGCAATCACATCCTTGCCTCCTTACTCATCTAACACTTTGACTTTGTTTACGTAATGAAATTGTCTTACAGTCCATAATTACCAAGCCAAACTCAGAATTATCTTCTAACATAACAATACAGTGAAGACCAAACAACACATTTTGAGAATCACAGGTTGAGCCAGCTGAACACCAATTTAACTCCATCCAAACTAAAATAAAAGTTTTAGCAAATTTCTATGGTAATAAATAAATTAAAGTGAAAAAGTAGATTCTTATAAAAATGATATACTCCTACTATACACTCAATTATTGATGCTTCCATTTTGGGTAGCATATTAATATTATCTTTTTTTCTTTTAATGTTATTTTGCTCTTTGCCCATTACCATAATAATCCAATTTGGCAATTTGAAACCAAATCACAACTCAGTTGTGATGTAAAGGCCAATTGCATGAGACCTTCGGAGAAATTCCACCATCTTTTCAGTTCTTGACCACTACAACAGCAACACAATGATTCTCTTTTTTCCCTTTCTTTTCTAAAAGAAATTTCAAAATAAAGTCTTTCTTTTCATGTTTTCGGTAAATTAAAGTTTTAAAAATAGATTATTAATTATTATTATTAATAATGGAGAATATCCGGTGGGTAAATCGCCACAAAGTGAAGTGAAGTGTGTTTGCTATTTACTGCTGATAGTAATACAAACCTGCTTCTTTATCAGCTGGATTGTTTGATTTTCATGAATAGAAAAAAGAATTACAGAAAGCTTACTGATATTTTTGAAAGCACATATATACGTACCTAATCCACTTCCATGTTTATCGACAAACTGACCTCAAAAACGTACCTAATCAACAATTCTCTTCTCATCCAAAGCATTGCTGACCTATCACTTGGCCCACAACTAAGCTCTTTTTTTTAATGTTATAATAATAATAATATTGGGTTGCAATTTTTATTTACCTATAAAATTTATTTTTTCAGTTTAATTTATTAACAGATCATTGCAGCCCTACACCATAACCCACCACGAACTTATGCGTCTTTCCTTTTGATTTGGGCACCCAAGTTTCATCTTTTCAGGTCAGGTAATAAATCTTTGTCACGCGGAAAAAAGAGTGGAAAAATAATCCCAGTCAATCTAATTATTGCTCTGAGTAAAAAATTAAGTGGATGTTCCAATTTAATAAATACGTCAATAATTCAATCAGTAGATTATTATATATATTAATTAAATAAAAATCATCCGTTGAGAACATAAACAGTGTCGAACAAAGGTCTTGAGAAAGGAAGAAAAAGGATGAAAAGAAAAGAAATTAGAAAAAAGGAAAAAAGAAAAGCAACAGAGAGAATAACTTTTAGAAAATGCAAATTTTTGTCAAAATAAAATAAAATACAGTGATGATGTGGTAGAAAAACGAAAAAATCTGGAAGGTACTAACTTCCTCCGGAAATGTTTTTGAAGGTTCCAATGGTCTCTCTCTGTTTTTGATATAAAACCAAACTGCATAGTTTACATTATTGCAACGACTTGACCTCCATAAACTCCAATTTCTTGTGGTTTCTGCCTCCAGAGTTTCCATACACAATCTTTGTCTTGTCTGTGTTTGCTTTTCAAAGATGAGCGACCCCAAGTATGCTTATCCTTACCCTGCTCAAGGTACCACTTTCTTGATTATGCATTCCCTTTTTATGTTAGTTTCTTTCTTCGTGAGATGTCGAGGTTGCAAAAAAAGTTATGGCTCTGCTTCTTTTTTGTAAAGATTGATTCTTTTTCTGCTTTAATTTAATAGAAATCGTTGTTTGTCCTTAAAAATTGATCTCCCTTGTTAAAAATTCTGCCTTTTATTTTTTTTTATTGGGTGTTCCAATTTGTGTTGGCAGGTTACTATCAAGGACCTCCAGTCATGGCACCCCCACAATATCAATATGCTCCTCCACCCAAAAGAGAGCCTGGTTTTCTTGAAGGATGGTAATTTCTCTAACCATATGATTTGTTTATAGATACTCTCTCTCTCTCTCTCTCTCTCTTTTCGGGTTTCCCTTTGAAAAACTAGTTGAAGTTTACATTTTTTATTCAAGAAATGAGTTAGCTTTTGTTTTGGAGATATGATTTATTCTTAATTTGCTTATTTTCACTTTTTGTGAAGTGCAGCCTTGCAGCTTTATGTTGCTGTTGCCTTATTGATGAGTGTTGCTGTGACCCATCCATCATCTTCATTAGCTGATGCAAAATCTGTAATTTCTTCCACACATGATTCTACTTGGTGCGATATAAATACATTGTTATGATGGGTTGTATTATTTATCCAGGAACATTTCTATCTAATTCTCTTATCATTTTAATGTTCAAGTCCTTTTACTGTGGATCTTGTTTTGATCTTTGTTTTTGTACTGAACATTACAACAATTTATATCCTTTTCCATTTCCCTTTTTTAACTCTTGCTTTTCTGTTCTCCTCTCTTTTTCAAATTTATGCTATAATTAATTCTCTAAGCTCATCTTTTATATAGATGAATCTGTAAAAGACATGTGGATAGCTGGAGTAGGTTTAGGGAGTCAAATAAATTAATTTGAAAATTCATCTCTTGTGTTAATCTTTTCTTTTGATTCAAAATGAACCGAGAAGGATTTCTCGTTTTGTATAGTAGTGAATGAATTGTACCGTTGTGGACAAGAATCTTAGTTGAGATATGAGATAAGGCATTTGGATCCCATTTCCTTTGAATTTTTTGGAGTTGGAAAATGACAGAAGCAATCAACTTTGGCATTTGGGTGTTCCATTTTGTCAAAATTGTGGGATCTGTTTTAGACGGAGAAATAAGTTTAGATAATGGGTTTTTAATTAGCTGATGAAAGTAAGTTTTCTTTTGATTTGAGTTGAAGAAACTAAAAATGAAAATGTTGCATTTGCCAGTTGACTTGTCTATGAACGAATATGTAAATTTATGCTCTGTTTGGTGCTGCCTGAGCTAAAATAATCTCCTCGGGGCATTTGGAGTTCTTGTCGTAGTTTGATTAGAACATGTTGAGACACTTCAATCTCCTTTTCTAATTTTGAACTATTCCTCAATGGGTGCATTTTGCTTATTAAACTAATTGGTTGAGAGGAAACTTTCCTCGCTGTCGAGGTAAAATCTAAAACCAAAGAAATAACGATGAATAGGAACACCATCCGTTATTAGTCGTGTAAAAATATATATGAATTCTGATAAAACAAAAAACGCCCCTTGCAGTGGCTTGGGTTGTCTTGCTCCTAATGGGCTTTTAACGAATTATACTGCCTGAGTGAGCTTTCAAATTATTGTAGCTGCCGTTAATAATGCAGAATGTGAAAAATTCATTATATATAATATCGAACGACAAAAAGAGAAAAAAAATACACAACAAAAATTTAAACGACATGGCATGCGTAACACATTTACTTCAGGAGTTAATATGTTTAATTACATGGAGAATAACGCGTTTGTAATTCAATTTATCACATAATCAATTTTAAATCGTGTAATAAATAAATTGAATTGATTGATTTATTTATTCCACGAATTTAATAAGACACAATCCTAATACATTAATTTTAAATATGATATTTACTTATTATCATTTTGATTAACGTGAGTGTTATCGCTAAGTTAATACTCATTTATTTATAAACTCCTTTAGCTCGAATGTCATATTAGGCATTTTATTGCCTACAATTGAAAATAAAATACTCTCTATTCTAAAGAAAAAAAAATTCATTTTCTATTTTCACAAATTAAAAAATAGCTGTTTTATAGTTAAAAAATAATTTTATTTATATAATTTTTCTACCATGCCTATTTTAAATAAAACATGAACAATTATTATATTGAAACCATAAATAAAAATTATGTGAGTTATTGAAAAATAAAATAAAATTAAAAAAAGTCTAATAGACAATTTAAATATTAACTAATGTAAAAAAAAAGTGAACTATATTTTGAAAGATAAAAAAGAAAGGATGAACTATTTTTTTGGAACGATGAGAGTACATTTTTTATAATAGTATAAAGAAATCCAAACTTTTTTTTTATATAATCTATTGAAATTCAGGACTGAATACAACTTAAATATCAATCAAATACATACTGATTTTCATGAGTAGTTTTAAGAAATCTGAGTAGAACACAAATATGCCCACTGCCAAGTTTCTTTGAATATACAAGTAGCGGATGAAAAGAAACAGAAAACAGTGGAAGCAGTACCAGTGACAGTGTGGTTTGTGTAATACCAGGCACTATATGCAGTGAACATTATTCCGTCGTTACTACTTCACAACACAACACTGAGATTGAGAAGCTTATTAGGATTTTTTTTTTCTTCTTGAATTTTAAGTTTTTCTATTTCTTGATGATAATTTATCAATTTCATAAGGATCAAGCAACTACTGCTTCAGCCACCATCATATGTGATTCTATAGGGCAAGTTTCATTATGGGAGTCATCAACATTGCTTTCATATGTTTTCTCACCACCTCCACAACCACCTCCACAGCCACCACTCTTCAACATGCTTCCGCATCCACCACCACCACAACCACTGCTACCACAACCACCACCGCAACCACCACTCTTCACTATGCCTCCACATCCACCACCGCAGCCACTGCCACCGCCACAGCCTCCGCTCTTCACCATTTCTCCACATCCAGAACCGCAGCCACTGCCACCTCCACAGCCCCCGCTCTTTACCATTTCTCCACATCCAGAACCGCAGCCACTGCCACAGCCTGCACTTTTTATTGCGTCCGAATTCAACTCCATTTTGTTTTTTATCGTACTTTTTTTGATTTGTATGGCTTCATAATCTAATCCGCTGACATTTTCCACATTACCATTTAACTCTAAACTTTCTCCAGCAACAATGAACCCATATCCTTCAGTCTTCAAAATATCAGCAAGTATAAAAGCTGAAATGATTGCAGGCAACACCAACCATTCTTCTTTCACCTGTTAATTTGTTTTAAATTCAAGGAAATGAACCAGGGCAAGAACAGGCTCTAGCTAGGAATTTCACTCAAGTTTGACAAGAAGGCAATGTCATACCTTGACAGACCCAGACTTCAAGTCAAGCAATGCTACTGCTTTGCCATATGGATCCTCTGCAGAAAATTCAACTGCAGTCATAAACTCCTGTTCGTTTCTCTGCTTCTCAAAGTGTTTGGGCTCAAAATCCAGTTTTCGGCCTTGAAAAATTTTTATCTGTACCAAAAAGATAAGTACAATGAATGATCCAATCACCACTTGGACCGGAACAAAAGAAGACTCTATGCTCAGCGAAAGAAAATTACAAAATAAATATGCAAACTTGTAAAGGGCTGCATATGTATACTTAAAGCATGTGAATGTTATCAAAGTTGAGAAGACAAATATGCAATGTAATACAACCAAATCTCAAGCTTCTGGATCAGTTTGACAAACCAAAATGGAGAGATTTTCATGATATAGACAGAAGCATCATTTGTTACCAAATGGATAGAATTATCCATGATTGAAAAGAAAATTTATGAATAAGAACGCATTAAAATTCACAGAAAATGACCCTCAAAGGAAAAGAGTGATGGAAAAAAAATCATTACCATCCTACTTCCCATGAGCTCAAAGAGATGACCATCATCATTGGATTTTGTTTTAGGCTGAAGGCACCACTGAGAATTCATCAAAGACCACTGAGTCCCCATAAATTCTGCGAGTATATGTGTTTCACCTGATTTCATAGATCCAATTATGTGCTTCTTAAGAATGCCCTGGTCTTTCACCTTTGACTTTGTTGACTCCCTGGAACATAACCAAAGCAAGCAAATGACATAACTAAGACTTCAGAATATATGGTAACATACAGCCACCGATATCACATACCATCAGGAAGATGCTCAAACTAAATAAGCATAAATTATTACCAGAGGATTCTAATGATCCATCTAGCATAAATTCCAATGAACACCAACCAAAAGGGTAAGTTCACTTGATATAGGAAATATAAACTAAAGAACTCTATATAAGTATACAACAACTCAGCTAAATTACCAACAAGGTGTTGGTTGAAGTGGTAAGCGACCTCAACCCTCATAAGGGTGAGAATGTAAGTTCAATCCTGGAGAAGTGCATTTTGCTGAGAGGGCCACAAACTTTTATGCACTACACCCTTGGGGGATTATACCTCCCAGTTATGTCAAAATAATAATAATAATAATAATAATAACTAAGCTAAATTACCAATTTACTACGTTGATTTTCAATTTGAGTTTTTGAGAACAGGCGAGAAATATATAAACTAGTTTGTCTTTTATGCAGCCATAACATTTGAACATTAAATTTCCCTTATATTTAAGTTTGAGTCTGTTTTTGGAGCAATAGTCAGTATTGGAGTAATTTAGTGCTAGTATATGTAATTTTACTCAACATGCAAGGACCTAAAAGGTAGTGTGAAATGCATTCGTTAACAAAAGACATAGGCAGGAGGATACCTCATTTGAAGGCTGATGATCTCAGTATCATTTTCAACAATGATGTGTGTCCAGCTTTTATCATGCTGACCCCTTCCAGGAAGAGGGAAAAAACAAGAACTTTTTGAGAGCGATCGGGGATGAACCATGTGCAGAACATGTGGCGCTTGAACAGGAACAGTAAATGAGACAGCGATTCTTAAGCAAATTGGTTTCAAGCTCACATTGCCAGAACTGGGCAGTAATTCTACCCATTTTTCCACAGCGAGTTTAGAAACAGGATTTAGGAAGTCTTGCAAAGATAATGAAGCAGTGCCCAGTGTTTTAAATGCCTTGGCTACAAGTAAATTGGAAGGTGAATGTGAAACAAGTTCAAAGAGCAGCTCTCCCTCAGGTTCACACTGGAAAGAAGCAACATTTTTCTCTTTGGATTCTGACAGAATAGTTAATTTCCGCTTAACATTAAAGAATACATCTGGCCGGTTTTTACTAAAAGTAACGAAGAGGGATCCCTTGTGTCCCTGTGGTAAGTTTTTAACTCCCACAATCTCCAGAAGGACCTGAAGAAGTAATAAAACAAAAAGGAAATATGAGAAAAATAATTGTTTTAATCATGTAGAATTATCAACTAGTATAGATAAAGAGACACTACATGGGAACTGAATCCACTGGTGTGATAGTAAAAGTGCCGAACTGAGTATCATCAACTCATGTAGAGTTGCGTGTCTAATTGAGCTTAAATTTTTTTAATCAATTTATGTTACAAATTTAAGAATTCATTCACAAATTATAATATATACGCTAAAAATAAAATAATACTTATATTTTTTACGATAAATGTGTAACATTTAATTATTATATTGCATCTAAAATTATTCTTTTAGCAATTAATGTTTAAAAAATATATTAATGCATAAAAACTACTCCCTCCTTCCCATAATTCTTATCATAATTTCCTTTTGCTTGGTCCCAAATTTTAGTCCTGTATCCTTTTTTAGAAAAAGATAATTTTTTAAGTTCCTTACTCTATCCTAGTCATTAATTATAATATAATAACATGAATCATTTAATTATTAATATAAAGAAATTTTACAGTTTAATAATATTAGGTATATTTTCTCAACATGTGAGAAAGCTAAATTGAGACAAAAATAATGGGAAGGAGGGAGTACAAGCAAATCTACATATTATCTTACAGTAGAGATATAATTAAATTATATACGACTTCACTCGCGAGTCTATAACAAGCCACTCATGAACCTAGACAAACCGAGCTTTGTGTAGTTCAGGCTTAGCTTATTTGTTAGACAAGGCTGAAAAAACAAGCTTGATGAGCTTTCATTGAGCCAAGTCGCAAGTGGCTCGTGAATTCATGGGTCATTTACAGCCTAAGTAATTGCCCTTTAAACTACCTTTTATTTGATTAAGATTCCCAGCTTATCGGGAGTAGAAGATTTCTGAGTTCATAGGTGTCTAATGACATGAAATGCTAACCAAGTTTAAGCACAAAAGGTTGACATCAGCTCTTACTTTTAACTTCCCTCTCGATTGATATTCATAAGACCAAGAACGTAAAATGAATAAACAATAAGAAAGTTGATCGGAAAATACCTCCACAATCTTCACCTCTGGGAGTTGAGTCATCTTCTGAAAGTCATTCGATGCTACTACATCTTTTCTCAAGGTATTTGGCTGGAACGGAATGGTTGTGAGAGGAGATGGCGGACTTCCTTTATACATTACACCTGCCTTCCAATACCTTACGCCAAACATCTCTTCCCACTGCTTTGTAGTTCCAGAAAATCCAACATCCAGCTTCTTTCCTTTGGTCCTGTCTGAATCCATGTCATCATGCTCCAATATCTTCCCAAGTGCTTCCCCTAAATCTTTACAGTAAGCAATAGGATGCAACTGGTGTGTGTGCCAGATAAGATCAATGTCATAAGTTGGAACACAAAAACGTTTTATGGACCTTTCCCTGTTTCTCTTAATTAGATACAGAAAACCCTTATATCTGGCCACAGCTTCTTCAATAAAAACATCATTGTTCATATGGAGTCCAGATACCTGTCATAAATAAAAGCGAAAACACATACATTAAAATAGATGATCAGAAGACGAACCGTGAGTTATTCATGTGCATGTGTGCCAAGCATCATCCATGACTTCTCTAAAATTTGCAGCCATGCATCAAACTACATCATCTTACAAATGTATAGTGTTTTTAACTTCGTAATGGACATCATAACATGCTATACTTGTACTAGGTGATAGAATTCAGAGTATTCAAAGTTCTATTAAGAATACTAAAAATTTTCATAAACATTACTTCTTTTTATATGTTATTATGCTATAGAAGAATTAGTCCAAATAAACACTTGAAAGTAAATAACTTTTTCAATAATCATCACTTATTTGTTTAATAATATTTCTTAACTGAAAGCTGATTTCAACATCAAGGCATGCTAAATACTAGCTTATCTTTATAATATTGCTAACAAATAAACTAATCCAATTAAGTCGACCATGGAGGTGGCCATGATGCATGGAGTGTCCCACAAAAATTTTACTAAATTAATCCTTCTGCTGTTTGCCATATTTTAGTTGCTAGCCAGGTGACCAATTTAAAATACAGTGAATATCATACAAAATATGATTTCAACAGAACTATTCTAGCCATATAATCTCGGCTGTTTAACAGATTTTTCAATAAATCAAAAGACTGTAACCTAGGAAGATGGGGAAAAAAAACATATCTTTTGATACCTGGTAATAGAAAGGACTCTGCCTTTTAACTGCTGAAACCAAATCATATTTGGTGCATCTTTCAGTTGCCAATGATTTTTCATTGGCAGCTGCAGACAATGATCTCGTCAAGTTAAAGACATAAGGCTCATTTGGATACATCCTATTCCAAATTTCTTCAGTTTGCTTTTTGCAAATCCCTTTAATGGAAGATACAACATTAGAGTTGTCCAGTACCCTTCCATAAAGTTCCTCACAGTCAGTTTTGTATCTTATCTGTCAAGGCCAAGAAACAGAAATTAGCAACTTGACATAAAAAGCGAGCAATTTAAAAATCCATATCTATATAATGTTTCAATTTAGAAGCCTACCGGGTTGAGTCTGTGACAATGCCAAACCCATTCACAATCAAGAGGAACAACTAGTGGCCCTTCAGAAACTGGGGACTCGCAATGTTTGGCAAGCAAGGGAAGCCAGCAGGCATTATACCTGAAATTGACACTCAAAAGATCAGAATTCTAAAACAGACATTTCACTTCCATATCAGATCTGATATGGAAAGAGAATCCATGCAATTACTAAACAAATCATATAACCAAAATTAAAATCCATGACCAATCCTGATAAATAATTCACATGCAATGCATTAGGGAAAGAGTAAAATTTCCATTTAACTTAAAGGTGGAGCCGAAACTCTTTTGTAACTTTGAAAATTATTTCAAACATCAAGTACGCCACCAGAATACAGATATACAATTGATATTATAAAATTAAGAGCAATTTGTCAACTTAAATACACTTCAATTCCCAAGTGAATGCTTAAACAGAATTAACTTATGCTGTGAAATAGCATAGAAAAATAGAAATCTGATCACATCATTCTACATTGACATACAAAAATCGAATACCAGCAAAAATAAAAAGTAAAGATGAACCCAACCCATAAAAATGGAGCTTAATGAAATTTGGTTATCAAGTGCATACCTATAAATGGCGCGTTCAAGAGTAGGGCCCTCATAGAGACATCGATTCTTATCAACAGCAGCAAGGAACTGAAGCTGCTGTTTGGCTGCAGCCAAAAGGTCAATACTTATTGATATCTTTTGCGCTGCAAGCCATTCTAACTCTTGTTCCATCTCCATCTCTCAATTATTACCTAATTAAATAAAAATAATCAGCAATACAGGCTCTGTAGAATTTTTGAAAATTAAGGATTATCTTTGTTTGAGCTTTGCTTTAATTTGAACTTCACAATATATATAAATAAATTAAAGATTTATTGTCTATTCATTAGGATTATTAAAAAAGAAAATGAAAAAGAAAAAGAAATTCATTAAGGAATGAAAGGAAAGTAAAAGAAAGGTCAAACTGAATAGGGTCTATCCAACATTAGCGCGTTTACAAGTTCCAAACAGAGAAAACTTCAGCGCTTTTTCTTTGCAACCAAACACAATTGAACATTCTATGCGCTCAATGTATCAGAAATAAAGTAACTACTTAAAACATTACCAGAAAGTACAGAGATCTTTCGTTTTTTCAGTCACCGAAGAGAGCTAGGCCTCGGAGATCACAAGGAAAATGCTCCGGCGAGAGTGATAATTTTACTGTAATGAAGTTATTGACTACAGAGAGGATTTGATGGAATTGGATAATGAAGACAGGTACTTATAGTTGCTAGAAGCTGTACTTCGTACTACCAAAGAAGCCATTTAAAAGGACCAAAATGAAAAATTGGAGTATTTTAAATGATTTACACGGACAAGGACCATGGAAGGACGGAATAATTAATATAAATTTTAAATAATTAAATATTACTTATATAAAAGATAAATTGCAAAATATCCACAAGAATTATTTGCACAAAATTGTAATTTCGTCTATTTAAAAACTGCCTTATCCTGACTTTAAAACCAAATAATATTTTAAAACTCGTTATTGTCATTTTTTATTATCGTATGTATATGACAAAGAGACAAAAGGGGTTGCATATGAGATCATTTCCTGTAATTGAATTTTTAGAACTGAACAATGAACAAGAAACGTGAATAAAGATTGATACATACAGGTAGCTTATCGTGTTATACAGGACAAATTTTTTTTTTAAAAAATGGAACTATCTTTCTTAGCAATTACTTGTACGAAACATTTAAATAAAAGAGGGTTTGTTCTATTATAGTACAAAAAAAGAGGTGCAGTACCATATAGTACTAAATCAATAGGCAGTGCAAAACTTGTGCTAAGGGAGCTTTTAACTGCAATTGGCAACTGCAAGAAAATGTGTTTATTTGAGGGAGTTTTTACTTTCTATTAGCATATACATATGCATATGCAAGATTTGAGCTCAACTTGTTAAAAGTACACTTGGATTTGAAGTCTCAAAGGCTCTTACTTGATTTGATTTAAAAAAAAAAACGAAGTTAAGTTTGACTCATTTAGAGTTTGCAGTAAAAAGAAAATTTTGTTGCTAGTTGATAGATTCAAATTCAAGTTTGCCTCGTTAAACTCTTCCATATTTATTTCAATGAACCTGAATTTCACCGTCTGAAATCTCCCTTAAAAAATTTTCAGTGTAGCGCAGCGAACTATATACCCAAGAAAATTTACTAACATTCTTGTTGAAAGTTGAAACAACTACAACCTACAAACAAGAATATGTGGTTACTCCAGTTGCATGCTTCACAAGTTATGTTTAAATATTTGAAAGTGTTAAAAGAAGAGAGAGAAAATTGTGGACTTCACCAGACAAATTTTAATCATCATAAGTACGTGTGGAAGCATTTTTAACATTGAACAAGAGAAACAATGCTGAGCTCCATTAGACACCAGTTCTTCAAGAAATCAAGATGAATGAAGAGAATGAATAGAAACTTATGCAAAGCATGTGACTTAGTAAAGTCCAAAACTTTAAGATAGACCTCAAGCTACGAAATCAAAAAATTATATGAGAAAAGACAAAATGTATCGTTCTCTATTTCCTGGCCTCCTCATATTCTGCTTCTGGGGTTTGATCTCCTCCTTGAGATCCTTCAGAAGGAGTAGATCCTTTAGACATATGCTCTCCAATCTTTGAAACAGCCTTATTTGCATTGTCAAGCTTTGCCTTGATTTCATCAATATTTTCACCAACCAATGATGTTCTCAAATCTGCAACAGCAGTCTCTATCTCTGCTATGATCTCAGCTGGAATCTTGTCCCTGTATTCTCCTAAGCTCTTTTCGATGCTGTATATGGTTGTATCAGCACTATTTCTCAAATCAATCAAAGCTTTTCTTTCCTGGTCTTTCTGGGAATGCATCTCAGCCTCTTTTACCATTCTTTCAATCTCATCGTCTGAAAGACCTGAAGATGATTTAATTGTAATTTGCTGCTCTTTCGCTGTTGCTTTATCCTTGGCCGAAACAGTAACAATTCCATTGGCATCGATGTCAAATGTCACTTCTATCTGAGGCATCCCTCTAGGTGCCGGGGGGATACCGACAAGCTCAAACTCACCCAGAAGCTTGTTGTCAGCTGCCATTTGACGCTCGCCTTGAAGCACTTTAACTCCTACCTGAGTCTGATTGTCGGATGCAGTAGAGAATACCTGGAATGACAATTGGCACATAAGATTTTATCATTATCAGAACTACATTTAAACTAGAAAGACACGTGCTCCTGCTACATTCTTGTGCAAATATAGTTAAAAACTAAAGCATAACAAACTTCATAATTAGGTGCCCCATGCCCTAGTAAGCTTCAAATTGGTTAAGCTCCAAAAGTTCAAGCCCAATTTATATGACAAACAAGAAATGTCCTCATAAGAATTGTTGCTAATTCATTTTAATATGCATCCAATCCACGCTGATATAGAAAAAGTAGGTAAAAAGGCATCTCTTCTCAAGTGTCCAAAATATTCAGTGGTTTCATGATTCAGGTAGCAAGCTGGATATACAAAAACAAATCCATTATGCAAACCTAAAACTTAGAGTAATGTTTGGTCAAATATGGAGCTCTCATACTGCCGTTTTTTCTCACAGACAACTCAATTTAGAGTTTATATGTTGTTTTTCAGAAAGGAAGCTAGCATTCCATTATAAATAATAGTAAATGCAGCAATTCATAGCCCTTTACCTTCAATATAATATTTCAAGATTATTAAAGCAAAAAAAAAAAAATATTAACCTGAGATTTCTTTGTCGGGATGGTTGTATTTCTGTTGATTAACCTGGTGAAAATTCCACCAAGTGTTTCAATACCAAGTGACAGAGGAGTAACATCTAGCAGGAGAAGTTCCTTAACATCACCACGAAGGATACCTCCTTGAATTGCAGCTCCCATTGCAACTGCCTCATCAGGATTAACCCCTTTGCTTGGGTTCTTCCCGAAAATTTCAGCAACTATCTGTTGCACCTTGGGAACACGGGTCATCCCTCCAACAAGCAAAACTTCATCCACATCATTGATAGATATACCAGCATCCTTCAAACAGTTCTTGCATGGGTTTTTCGTCCTGTCAATTAAGTGATTCACCAAAGCCTCAAACTTTGATCTGGTTAAAGTCATATTAAAATGTTTTGCCCCAGAAGCATCAGCAGTTATAAATGGCAGGTTGATATCAGTCTGTGATGTAGATGAGAGTTCAATTTTGGCCTTTTCAGCTGCTTCCCGGAGCCTCTGCAGAGCAAGCTTATCCTTTGACAGGTCAATTCCCTCAGTGGTCTTGAATTCACTAACCAAGAAATCCAGCAAAGTGTTATCAAAGTCTTCACCTCCCAAGAAGGTGTCTCCATTTGTTGCTTTGACCTGAAAAAGAGACATTACTGACTTGGACAAAGAAAAGAGTTAACAAGAAAATATCTACGTAAATAACAAGATACATACCTCGAATACACCATTTGAAATTTCTAAAATAGAAACATCAAAAGTTCCACCTCCAAGATCAAAGACTGCAATAATGCCTTCCTTATTATTTGAACCATAAGATAAAGCAGCAGCAGTTGGTTCATTAATAATTCTCAGAACTTCTAAACCAGCAATTCTCCCAGCATCTTTCGTTGCTTGCCGCTGTGCATCATTAAAATAAGCTGGAACTGTGATAACAGCTTTGGATACTGTTTTCCCAAGATATGCCTCTGCAGTTTCTTTCATCTTGGTGAGAACAAATGCACCAATTTGGCTTGGGGAATATTTTTGTCCATTGGCTTCAAGCCATGCATCTCCATTGGGAGCTTGAACAATCTTATATGGCACCATGTTTATTTCTTTCTGTGTCTGAGGATCATTGAATTTTCTTCCTATAAGACGTTTGGTTCCAAAAAGCGTGTTTGTTGGATTTGTCACAGCCTGACGTTTGGCCGGCGTTCCTACGATCAGTTCATTATCTTTGCTGAAGGCAATGACTGATGGTGTGGTCCTAGAACCTTCAGCATTTTCAATAACTCTGGCATTCTAGGGAATCATATTACAAAATTGAGTATAATTATCAAGGTAGCAAGAAAGGAATTTCAATTGACTTGTGATAGATGACAGAAGAAATAAGTGAACAATAGGGCAACCGACCTTTCCTTCCATCACTGACACACATGAATTGGTGGTACCCAAGTCAATACCAATAACTTCATTGGCAGGAGGTCTTGAACTGCATCGTCAACAAATAAAAGTTTCAGCAACTGATAACAGCGATGTGACGAAAGCAAAGTGAAAAACAATAGTAGTACCTAAAAGGTCTGGCCAACAATGTCCATTTGCTAACCAAAGGTGATGAGGCCAACGATGTCTTTGCATTTCCGGTCAACTGCAGCAGGATACATAAGATATCAATTAGCATTGGCATCCAGTTTCAATGTACTACTACAATTACATTAAGATCACCATTTGAAAGAATATCACATTGCATTTCATAGAATTATGCTTATTGAATGATCCTCGATCACAAGTAAAGAGTTCGCTGTGGGCTTATAGTATTTGATTTTCAAGATGAAAGCAGTTTTCGTAATCCAGGTGGAAGAACAATGGGTTCCAATCAAGGCTCACCCCAAAGTACAAAAACAGAGAAAAAACAATATGAAGGTTATTCAGCATTTTAAGTAGAGTTACTTCAAATTAGAAAACATAAAGCATTAACAATGTGCAAGTGCAATAATCTAATTAACAAAGCAAGATTTTGATTCTTAAAACGATACACAATCAAGGCAAAATCACTTTTAAAGAAAAAAAGATTTTGATTCTTAAAACGATACACAATCAAGGCAAAATCACTTTTAAAGAAAAACCAAAACTTTAGTATGTTCATCAATTTTAGCTAGCCTGTTGATTTACTGAATACATTCCAGCTTTGGGATTCTGCTGTCAATTACAATCAACTCTTGTATTGACTTTATTTGAATGGTCTCCGGCATTAGATAGGTGCATAACCCTGCTTTGCACATTTTCCTATTCTAAAACAAAAACGTGACAAGTGCATTTCTGCCTTTTTGGCATAATAAATAAACATTCATGTTATGTTAGCGTCTATTGATGAATAATGCATAGCATTCGTTTTTATCTTTTACACCACATATATTCATCTAGGATTATTGTCCCTAATACATCAAAATGGGTATAATTCATAAAACCAACAGGTGGAGCTAAAATTGACCAGAAACTAAACTATGAAACTCTTGGAACATTAGAAACCATCTAACTAATAACCGGGCTTCACCCATTGACCACCAGATTATAAGGAGACAACAATCAGCAAGCAAAACAGCTTTCAAGCCCAATCATATAAGCACAAAGCTTGAGACTCAAAAATTATAATCCAAAAGCAAAATAACACTCAATTTTCTTCACTCAGAAAGCTAAATCTGCTCCTTTTTTTGTGGTTAAATGCCAAGGCATTAAAACGATAACCCTAACTTGTGATTATGTACAAGATAAACATAATTAGTAGCTAACTCAACACCTTAACACTGTGAAGAATCTCGAGACAAACACATACATAATACTACATATTATGACTAGTCTAACAAAAAAATGAGAAACAGAGGGTGGGAGATAGAACATACGCATCTGTAAGCATGAAGGGTAGCAGAAGGAAGATCAGCACGCCGGAGAGAGCGGAGGGGAAGAGAAGTGGCCATTTATGGAGTATACCTTTTTTCTGGTGTTGAGACTTGAGAAGGGAGGGGTTTAAGGCCTGGGTTTTAGGGGCTACACTTCAACGTAAGAAATCGTGAGTTAGGGGTTTTTTAAATGACTGAAATGACATTTTTAGCCTTGTATTTTGAAGAACTTCGCGAGATTGTGAGGGTAAAGTGGGAAAATTTCTCAGCGTTCGTGGGCAACAAGCTAGAACGAGCAGACAGTCTGTACCAACCGAAGAAGACATTTTAATTGGGCTGTATAGAGCCCATCATTTCAAACTATTGAAATTACTTATGAATTCAAACGACATTTTTAATTTATTCATTATTAGCTGTATATTAAACTTAATTTTTTTCTTTGCACATGTTTAAAATGATATTCAGATAAAAATCTTTGATTCACCGAGAGATTCTAAATTTCAAGTCTCTTAACTAAATATGAAATATCTTTAGATTCATATTAAAAGAATTTAAAAAAAAATCAATTTCTCAAGTCCTAACCTATCTTTGATCGGATCAAGTGGACGTTTGATGAAGCTTTTGAATCAAGCCAACTATACAACTATGATGACTTGTTAAGAACAATTTCATCTTCATATTTTAATTTTAAGAGATTATTTTGTTAAATAACTTGTCACTCACATTGTACTCGGGAATAACTGTATGGCGCCAATTTGAGGCAAATCGGGTTTGCTGTCATTACCGATTCATGATGATATATTGCACATTGCAACTAGGCCATCAATGTAAGAATTTCTGGTCACAGACATCCCCAAGAGAAATGAAATAAAAACCTCAAAAGGAGAATTCCTACTTAAGAAGAAATACTAGGCTTTCCATATACACAGTGACAAAATCTCTTGGGAGTTTTATTCTCTTTAAGAGTACATGCAGAAAAGCCTTTGGTTGTTGGCTTGACAATTTATCAGTTCGAGGGTTCATCTTAAAAACTTAATTTCCAGATTAGAAGTACAACTGTACAAGAACATAGAAGAGGCATCAATAAAAACTGAATGGGACCTCATAAATCCTCTGATTAGTTTTCCTCTTCTGTTTGCGTTCGGAATGTGGTTTTATCTAAGTATTCCTCTTCGATAGTTTCTTTTAAGATGAACAGCCTTCGAATGACAACAGGTTGAGTCATTTGCTTGGCTTCCCTGATGTCAGTTTCCTCTTTATTAAGATGGTACGCGTCAAGCATGATCTTTATCCACTTATGCAGTTCCTTTGGAGTACTGCCAACCACAAAAGTGTATCATAACAAAAAAAAGTCATATAGCTAACATAACAACCAAACTCTGTAATTACCAAGGAACTAAGATGCTTGCTTACGTGTATAATGCATAAGGGTCTTTGGCTTCATGTTCATCACCTGGGCAGAAAACTGTTGCTAATGCTGAGAATCGCTCCTCAGGATCTGCAATGTTCAGCAAATGCTTAAGCAGCTTTATTTCTTTTGGAGCAATGCTTCTAAGGCTGCTCTTTGTGGCTTTATATATACGATACATTATCTCTTTGGCCTGAAAACAAATGCCCACAGTCGACTTTGTGAGAATGAGAAAACCGGCACATAAATCTCAAATAAAACAGAGAAGTCGTGAGAAGAAGAAAATAACAAAATAAACTAAATGTAAGTGACTTTGTCCCAAGTCCAGAGCCCCAAAGAATCACGAGTTCTGGAAAAGAGGAGCTGTTTGATGTTTTGAGCGCAGATATATTCATTTTTGAATATAACACGAACTTGAAATTGTTTTAGTATATATTGCATGCTAGGTTTCTTTAGCCTTTTTTTTCTCTGAAAGCTGTTGAATTCAATACTACATATTTAAAATTCTCTGAAAGCCATTGAATTCAATAATACATTTTTAAAGGTTCAACAACTCTCTAAACACATCAGTGCATCATAGATTCTAGTCAAAATCTACCACAAGAAGTAACGATGAAGCTTCTGTTATCTAGATGAGGAAAAAGGATGAACTTATAATTTGGAAATACCAGACAGAAAGTACTTGCTCTTGTAAAATTTGATACATTGATTTGTTGGGAAAAAAAAAGTAGAAGAAGAAGAAGAAAAAGGAAGAAATAAGATCTGGTGCAGAGATGATAGTTAACAGAAGGTTCAAATTTATACCTCATTTTTCACATTAGGAGAATCTTTTGCTGCTGCCCAAGTACTGTTTATCAATAGGATCAACGAAGAATCAAGTTCCTTTGCTTTGGCTAGGCTTTTGATCTTTTCACATGCTGCATCCACTGAAGGAGAGTTAAGGATGTCATCAAATTTGGCCTGTGCAGTATCTAACGTTCCCACATACTCCAATGTCTTGTCAAAGGCACTGACAGCAGACAAGCATCTAGCCCCTAGCCTGGCCATTGCTGTTCAAACAAAAAGATATCCACATCAAATGCATGAACTCAAGCAAGCCATACAGATAATCATTTTTCTTCCAGTTAAATTGTTATAAAGCATCAAGGAAACTCCAGCTTACTAGGAAACAAATTGATCATATGACTCATTCCTATTGTCAAAGAGTTCTTTGTGCATATACTTTGTATATACAGAATAATACGCTTCAACATTGCCTTTATTTATTATATGCTACAGAGAAAGCATATGCAACCATTCATCAAAACAAAGTTCATCAAATGAAACTATATCATCTAAATAGTTCAGCCAAAATGTAGAATTAAAAAATTATCAATTAATCCATCAAACAAAACCAAATACTAGACATCAAAATTCAAAAGAAATTACCATCACGATCCTCCAATGCATCATAAGTTTCTGAAAGAAGGTTTAGGTAACGAAAGAACTCCCCAGTGAAGTCTTCGCGCCCCTTTGTGACAATTGCATTTAGGTCAGCTGGATTGTCCTCAATTTCTTTAAGAAGTGCAGAGTGTTTTTCCATTTCTTCATCAATCTGCAATGCTCATTCCTGAGTACACAGAATCAAAAGAAGCTCTCTAAACCCAAAAGAGTATCTATATCTCTATTTGGTCATTAGAAAAAATGAAGCAAAGGAAACACAACTGTATTTCTAAACATTACAGCTATGTTTGTTAAGTTATAATGGAATGCTCTAATATATAAATCGAGCATTGAACTAGTAAGCGTGATGGACTCAAATGGATTTTTAGTGTAATCTTAAATGCATTAGAATACATGAAGCTGATTGAATACCAAACACAGCCAATAATTATATTTAGCGTATTCGAACCTCAAGAGAATCAAAATCACTATTCTAAATTCCCGCAACTATTTAATCCTTATATGTGAATTTCTCATTTCTTTGAAACCAAAACAACAAAAAAAACATATTTCTCGTTAGAGAAAGACATGGCTAATCATACTCTTTTCACTTTAGCAGCAAGTGAAGTATATTTCTGCTTCAAAGTTGGATCAATCTCCATATCAGCTCTTGTTTGGCACCTACAATAGAATCGTTCCCTATACTTTTTCCACTCTTCCCTAAACACCAAATACTTTCTCCATTCTTTGACTCTGGGTTTCTCATTCAAGAACACATCAATCATCTTATCGCAAAATTGGGTAATAGTGTACCCTTCTGCAACTTCTTCCTCCCCTTGTTCTTCCATTTCAACATTTGCAACAACGTTACTTGCTTTAAAACCTGAACAAACCCATAAAGATATTATCTTTTAAAGGAAAAAAGGAAGAAATTAGAGTTAGAATAAGAGATACTGGTACTTACTCGTGTTGCATCTGTGAATTCTTGAACTTGTTTTTTGTTTGTTGGATAGGGAAAGAGAGGGAGAAGATACAGAGTGAAATTTGAAAGTTAGTGGTAGAAATTTGTTATTGAACGCAGTGGTGGCGTAGAGTGGGGATTGGGTTGTGGAGGTTAACAACTCCGATCCCAAGAAGTTGCAATGGCTCATGGTTTCTTTAGCTTTGGTTTGGAGCAGAGTAAGTAGAAAATGCGAACAAAAGTTCCGTTGCAGAATTGAACTAGCTCAACCCAAGAACACAAACAAGAGAGGAAAAGATAATGCGTCAAAGCTTAACGACATCGTTTTTCTGATCTTCAGTCTCGTTAAAACGCACCGAGTAAAATGGGCATGGGTAGGGCTGTTTTTCGGACGATGTCGTTCGGTTTGAAGCAATAACGGAATCAAACTTAAAAATGAAACTTCGAAAACAGTTAAAAAAAAATTTTTAACCACATCAAATTTTTAATCGCATTTGATTTGATTTGTTCGGTTTAATATTTAAGCTAATATAAAAAAGAGAGATTAAATTTTCTTATTAGTTTAGTTAATTAAAAAAAGGATTAACCCTATATAATATAAAAAATGAATTAATACAAATTATAATATAAAATACACATAATTTTAAGTAGTGTTCAAAAATTTTTTAAATTAATTTATTTGTTCGTCCGATCTAAATGTGGTGCAAAAAATATTATATATTATATAAGACGTTAATTAAGTAATTTGTAAATACAGAATTTAAATATTAATTTATTTTTGTATTTACGATTAAAAAATTATTAAAAACTAGTTGTGCTTATATATAATTGTAAATTTGTAAATTTAAGATTAATTGTAAATTTAATTTCTGGACTTTTAAAATTTTTTATTTTCATATATGAACGGAAAATTTTATAAAAAATATTTGAAGTGTAATATATTTAAGTGGACAGCCGGAAATAACTATATACGATGGAAAGTAAGACTGCAAACTGGAATATTTCATGAACTCGACTCATCACCACTTAACTTATATTTCCTTTTTTCAACTATATATAAGTTTGAGCAAATGGGCAAGTCTAAATACTCAATCAAAAACATGTAAATAAAATAAGAAATAATAGATTGGTTAATTTTATTAACCAAGACTTGGGAATAATTCTGGATGAAGAAAAAAAAAATCAACATTAATAGACAGGCAGATGATATCTCAAACTCAGAAAGCTATGTTGAGAGTTAACCGTCATTTCCTCTTGACAGAAGTAACATACATAAATATTTTTTAAAAAAAAAAAAAATTGAAATCCAATAAAAACATTCCCTTATTTTCTAAAATTCCTCTGGTGGATTCTGTTTGGTAATTTAGTTTTTTCCAGTGAAAGATTTGTATATGTTAACTTTGTGGCTGAAAGATACTTTTGATTTGCCCTTTTCATCAACTATGTCTTACTTATCCCAATTAACTTGAGTAATACCCTGTTTATTGATATCATTTATACAAATATTCCGTTAAATTCCTGAATTAACATTTAGAGCCCTTTCAATTTTTTTTTCTATTTTTTAAAATTCATTTGAGGCCTAACGAATCAAAATAACACTGCGATTTATACAAACAGACCATCACTGATTAGCCTATTGTTTTACAAAACAATAGTTGTTGCTGAACATTTAATGAATTAATAGATTAGTGTATATTTTTTTTTAAACTCTTATATTTACTTGTTAATCATATATATATATATATATTATTTCCATTTCATTTTGTTTGCTAGTTATTCTTTTTAAATCTTCTAAAATATTTTTTTCATAATATTATTTATGATTGTTCATTCAATAAATAATTTTTATTAATATCTTAACGAGTTAAAAATAAAAAAATTGTTAATCCAATAAATATTAATTTGCATCAAATTTGGAAAACAACAACCAGCGGGGAGGATGCACAGAATAAAGTTAGAGAATACTCACTAAATTGCCAAATCAAAGGATGAAGAAAACAATGACATTTTATTCTTTTCGATCTAAACAACTCAAAACGGATTCTTCAAAGAAGAAAGCACTGTACTAACTTTGGATCCATCTACTGAAATCTGCCTCTTAGCTGTTCACTAAATTTTTTTTTCCTTCTTTTTAACAGCCTTTACGCCCATAAATTTCCAAGTTTTAGAACTTCAAGAAAATAATTAATTTTGTCAACCAACATGGCAAACAGAAACGGCGGTCATCGTCAGGAAACGGTTATCGACATAGGAAAGCAGGTAAACTTTACCGGCGGACTTGAGTTTTCTAATCTTACTTATACAGTAATGAAGAAAAAGAAAGTTGAAGGAAAATTGCTAAGTCAAGAAGCGGATTTATTGCATGCTATTACCGGCTATGCACCAAAAGGTTGCATCACCGCCGTAATGGGTCCAAGTGGCGCCGGAAAATCTACTTTCTTGGATGGGTTGGCCGGACGTATTGCCAGCGGAAGTTTAAAGGGTAGAGTTTCATTTGATGGAAAAGAAATGAACCCTAGCTTGATTAAGAGAAGTTCAGCTTATATAATGCAGGAGGACAGGTTATTTCCTATGCTTACTGTTTATGAAACTCTGATGTTTGCTGCTGATTTTCGGTTGGGTCCCCTTTCTAGAACTGATAAGAAGCAGAGGGTGGAGAGGCTTATTGAACAGCTTGGTTTATCAGTAAGTCACTTGATCTTGCTTCTTTATATTAAATCAAACAAGACTAATAGACACTAAATAAATTCAACTCAGTTTGATTATATTAATCTTAAAATTTTTTGGGAATATTAACTAAACTAATTAAGACTTGATAAATTCTGATTGCAGTCATCAAGAAACACATACATAGGAGATGAAGGTACAAGAGGAGTGTCTGGAGGTGAGCGTAGAAGAGTGTCAATTGGTGTAGACATAATTCACGGACCATCTCTGCTCTTTCTTGATGAGCCAACCTCAGGGCTAGACTCTACAAGTGCACACAGTGTTATCGAAAAGGTTCATAACATTGCACGATCTGGAAGCACAGTGATCCTAACAATTCATCAACCTTCATCAAGAATCCAAATGCTTCTTGACCATCTGATTATCTTAGCTCGCGGTCAGCTCATGTTTCAAGGCTCTCCAAAAGATGTTACGCTTCATCTTGGACGAATGGGGCGAAAAGTCCCCAGAGGTGAAAATTCTATTGAGTATATGATTGATGTTATACAAGAATATGATCAGTCTGAGCATGGAGTGGAGGCTTTAGCTGAATTTGCACTTACCGGACTGAAACCTCCCAAGTTATCCAATGAGGACGTGTCCGTTTCCTCCGCTGCGCCTACTCTGCCTCCTGGCCGAGGGAACCGGAGGCAGACGGAAGGGGCAGGTGGAAGGAGAAATGATGGGAAACGGATTCCTTTACAGACAAGTGCGTATGAAACAAATGAGTTTGATAGTAGTATTAGAAATGCTGCATGGAGTGGTGGTAATAATTTTGGAGTAGTGACAACGTTAAGGTTTACACCTTCTCGCCAAAGGAATGAAAGAAAAGTGCAAAATCCAATGAGGTAAAGTAAATTATTTTCATATTTTTTAATCTTTTATTCTAAATTATAAATTTTCATGCACAATTAAGTGCGATTTACCATGCAACAAATATATTAAAGATTACAAATAAAATGTTGGTTGGGTGGTGAGCGAAGTCGTTCGGAAAGCGCACTTATTTGGATGAATTATGTTTTTTGCAGTTCGACGTCTCCTGGCTACTACAAGTACTCGAGTGATATGCTGCCAAACACACCAACACCACACAGTAGTGACTACACAGTAAATGAAAATGACTACCTAACCCCATCCATTGCTCCAAATAACATGGTAAACCATATTCTTGGTCCAAAATTTGCCAACTCATTTTTATCAGAAACATGGATTCTCATGCGCCGGAATTTCAAGAACATCAAAAGAACACCCGAGCTGTTCCTCTCAAGACTCATGGTTTTGACCATAATGGGTATTATGATGGCAACAATGTTTATGAACCCTAAACAAAATTCCCAAGGAATAACAAACCGTCTTTCTTTCTTTATCTTTACTGTCTGTCTCTTCTTCTTCTCATCTAATGATGCTGTTCCTGCTTTTATTCAAGAACGTTTCATTTTTGTCCGTGAAACGTCTCATAATGCCTACAGAGCATCTTCTTATACTATTGCTGGCCTTATAACTTACCTTCCATTTCTTTTACTTCAATCTGGAGTTTATGCAGCCATTGTTTGGAAAGCTCTAAAGCTTCGCGGTCCTTTCTACTATTTCTTGCTGGTTCTTTACGTTTCTTTACTCTCTACTAATTCTTTTGTTGTTTTTGTTAGTTCTATCGTTCCCAATTACATTTTGGGTTACGCAGCAGTAATTGCATTTACTGCTTTGTTTTTCTTGTTTTGTGGGTATTTCTTGAATAGTCACGATATACCTCTTTACTGGAAATGGATGAACAAGATTTCTACTATGACTTATCCGTATGAAGGGTTATTGATGAACCAGTACCAAACAGGACAGGTTTTTGGGTTTACTTCAACTGGCCAACCTATAAATGGAACTGCTATATTAGATTCACTGAAAATCAGTACTGAAGAATCCAAGAAATGGGAGAAGGTGCTTATTATGTTGGGTTGGGCAGTTCTTTACAGGATATTTTTCTATGTAGTTCTTCGATTCTTTTCCAAGAATCAAAGGTCGTAGAAAAAAAATCAAAAAGGAGGGAAATTTCTGAGATTATGTTGATTATATTTTTGACAGACAGGTCTGTTTAATTCGTTTAATGAACTCCTCTTAATTATACTGTTATTTCTTATTTTTCGTTATATTTGAAATTTACAGGCTAAACACCTCGAGAAAATTTCTAGTTTCTAGTAGATAATTATGTGACTTGGACTAAGACTATATTAAGAATGATTTTTCTTTTTCTTAGCTTCTTATATTGCAAATTAAATACTTCAAATTGGCAATCAGCATAGACAAGGATAATTAATTATAATATAAGTCAGATAATGTTTAATGAAGAGAAAATCTGCCCAATCATTTATGTCTCTAGCTGCTTATGATTGTATTCATTTCGAAAAGGAGTCATTGGTTAATTTTGCAGAATATATATATAATTTGAGGTGAAATATTTGATATTTATAAGTATATAATAAAATGTAACCAAAAAGAAAATTGTCAAC
Source organism: Jatropha multifida (assembly GCA_948099535.1). Lineage (NCBI taxonomy): Eukaryota > Viridiplantae > Streptophyta > Magnoliopsida > Malpighiales > Euphorbiaceae > Jatropha > Jatropha multifida. The sequence goes on along the minus strand of CANUEX010145591.1, from coordinate 95,859 downwards.
TAAATATTTAATACAAAAAATTAAAAAATTAGACAAACCGTGCCACCTCAGTAGTGAATGTAAATGAATGTGTGACTTACCAAACCTAATCTTATTTGCAAAATGGAGAAAAACACAAATACACACTTTTCCTTTTCTAGATTTTTAAAAAACCAAATATAATTTAATTAAATAACAATAATTAAGTCAAGTCAATTGTTTTATTGAAGTAAGTCCGAATATTCGTCCAGCTAAAAAACTGCATAGATGGGTCATTAGTTTAACCAGCTGATCAATTTGTCATAAAAGAACAATAATATATATTAAATGATTAATTATAATATAACAAAAATTATTAAAAATATCACAGCCAATCCGAGTCCATCAAGTTTCTGCAGTAATGGGCTAGCCGGTTCGTTCAATCTAGCTCTCTTCCTTTTTTAAAAGCAAAACCAGCCTAGTTTTGAATCTCATACCGGTTCTCCAGGTTGGCTCATAAAAATAGAGAATTTTATTTTGATTCATTTAATTCTTAATAAATTGAAAAAAAAAAGAATTACTTCTTGAAATAAAATATTATTTTAAAGTTTACGAATATTCAAAAAAATTTAAACTCTCAAGTATCAACTTTGGATGTTTTGGCGTTTAAAACAAGGTTTTACGGAAATTGGAATAGATTATAAAGTAAATCATTTCAAAGAAACCCATAAAATTCAACATTGTAAGAACCGCTTTGCCATGAACCTGAAAAAATTAAAAATTAACTGGCATAAATTCTTACATGTCAGGTCAGAAATTTCTCTATCTTTCCTATCTGTCAGAACACAGCCTTCCAGTAAGCTGCTAATAAGATTACAACTCATTGAAATTGTCAATAATTCTTACAAGTTAAGGTGCAGAAGACATATTCTAGTTATGGCAGTTGAATTTTGAATGATTATCGAGATTATAGTTAAGTCAGGTAAGGGCTTTCTTGGAATTTCACTTATGCCGTGTACGTTCTTTCTTCATATTAATATTTTATTAAATATGTCAATTAAGTTTTACTTTAAATTTTAATAATAATAATTTATAAAAAATAAAAGAAGAAATAGAAAAAAAAAGAATTTGAAGTTAGTTATCTTGCACATATGAAAATTAAAGATTTATTTAGTAAAATTAATTATTTTAATAACTCTCAATTGTACAATTAGCATTTCATTATCAAACTTTTTGTAATTCACTTCCTCAACTTCTAAACACTATTATGACTGCGTTCGGTAATAATTTTTTGAGTAACTTTTAAAGTTTTGACTAGTTAAAATGCTGAACGCTGCTTAAAAAATTATTCGTTAACATAACGTTTGGATTAGTTTTTAGAAGTTAAGATAGCTTTTTGTGAAAATTTAAACATTTAACTTTTAGCGTTTCATGAAACGCTATTCGAATAGTTAACAGTTAAACGCAACTAAAACAACTATCAGTTATCAAAACAATTAATTTTGCAGAACAGATCCTATATCCGTATATGTTACTAAATACTGTAAATAATAAAAATAATATTTTGACCATGCAAAAACCACTGTAGCAAGGAAACGGAAACTCAGAAAATAAGATAACCAACGCCGAAAAATGAAATTTTGAGTACGACTTTATACAGTGAAACAACGTTCTACATGCAAAAACCAACATGCGAAAACGTTTCCGAAGGAATTTCTATATATGCATCATAGACCACAGCAAATTAAAGCTAATATGCGATTTTAATATATTATTTTCAAAAAAAAGAAGCAACTAATGAAATTGGAATGTGAATTAACGAATTTTTCAACATGAATAATTAATTTATTACTTATACCTTAACTGAAGGGGTGTTTAGTTTACTTTTGGCACCAAACTCAATTACCATGATGTTCCATTTATGGTAGCAGACAAAGAGAGGGACGAAAATGAAGGTTAGCTCTGTCCAATCATATTACCTTGTTTAATAAAAAATTATTAAGAAAATTAGACCTACACCACTCAAACAAAGTTTTAATATAATTTAAACACCAATGTTATTACATAAAATTGATAATCAAATTTGGATTATTATAATTTAAGCTCTGTCTCATCATCTTCCTTCATATGCTTCTCCTCTAACTTCCACATTTGAAGTCAAACCTATGTTATCAACCTCTTGTTCTTTAAAAACTCTCTTCTGTTGATACCCTTTTGTCTCCGTGGATCAAAAGATAATTTTCTTGCCATTAACTCCAACAATTATTGCTTAAATGATTATTAAATTTACAGGTTATGTAGCTAGATAGGATGGTTCTTGCTTTGGTTTCAATTTCATAGCAACAGAGAATATATGTTAATTAAGAGCAGAAAATTGCAGCATGTCAGCAATTGAGATAAGAGAGCATAGGAATTAGGAAAAATCTATAACCTGCAAAAACAGCTGGTCTGATTATGAGTTTGATGACCCAATGGGGCAAGCTCCGGTTAAGATGAGAAGATGATGGAAGGAAAGCAATACTGGATTGTAAGAGGTGTTGCATGTTTTATTATTTTCCTGTGCATACTTATCCAATCGATTTCTGCACAAGAAGGTTAGTATGTATTCATATGCAGTTTAATTGTCTAAAAGTTTCATAAAATGCATTAAAATGAAAGGAATAGTTTTATTTCTCGACAAGTTTTTGTTCTAAAATTTGTACAGAATTTCAGATCAGCTTGATCGTACTAGATCTTTAGTATAACTCTAAAATCTGGATCTTTGAGTTCAGAGCAGGAAAATTTATCTTTGTTATTTAAGGTGACTACTTAGGTTCCAGTTTGAAGAACTAATTCTAATTTGTAATATATTTAATTTTTCCAGAACTGAAGAATGTTGCAAGAGTTCAAATTGTAAACCTAACTTACAATAATGTCCATATAATAATCTGATCAACCACTAATAACATATTGCAAAACTCTCAGTTTGTAGCTAATCTACTAAAACCTGGATGATTCATATGACAAATGAAGTAGATCTTCTTCGGAAGATTTAAAACAAACAGTAATAACAAATTAAAGTGGCATATTTCAAGAGTTTCTAGCATGATCTTAACCACTTGAGACTACATAAGCAAAGCAGATAATTCATCTAGTGATCTGAAAGTTTGTGTTTGGCATTTGAGGTTGAAATTAGTTTTTTTTTTTTTTGGAAAAAACAAAAAAAGAAACTTGAGAGTCTTCTTGTTTTGAAATGTTTATGACTAGAATATATGAAATTCAAGTTAAAAACCTGTAACATCTAATCAACATTTTCAACATAACAATAGCATTTGACGAGGTTCAAAGATACAAGATCATATGCAAATTACAGCATGGTTTTACTGATACTAACCTGGAAAAACATAATAACATCCTCAAAATCTGCAAATTTTATACAGGCTTTGTGAGCATCAAATGCTGTGCTGCATCAAATTCTAAAGATAGCAACAACATAACTTGGATATCAGATGCTGGATGGTTCCCAATTAATGCAAAAAATTGTAAGAATATAACCAGAGCAACAGAACATTATACAGGCTATTATATAGTTCGATTTTTTGACAAACCAGGGAAGGTATGTTATGACATACCAACAACCAAGGACCAGAACTATCTGATAAGGAGTACATTCCTTCCTGGAGATTCAGAGGGATCTTTGGACTTTTCCTTCAATGTTTTGATTGGTGTCACGCAAATAAGCACAGTGAACTCACTTGAGGATTTGGTGGTGGAGGGCACTTTTAGAGCTACTAAGCAGTATACAGATTTCTGCTTAGTGCAGGACAAGGGACACCCTTACATTTCACAGCTCGAACTCAGGCCTCTAGAAGCTTCCAAATATTCAGAGGGAAGCAATCCTAATGTTTTGATATTGGTTAGCAGGATTGATGTAGGAAACGAAGGAGAAGTTATCAGGTAAGTTTCTATACTTCTTTTATGGAAAGAATGTAAACAGAAGTTCTGAACCAGGTAGATTAGGCATGTCTCCTAATACATCACTAACAATGACAACTTCCAGTGGCAGCAAGAGCTGTTCGTTCATTCGGAAAAGCACTGAAAGGAAAAAAAAAAAGCCAAATTAATTTTTCAGGGGCAAATTCAGATAATCGTTACTGTTCATAGAAGTATATTTAACTAAATGATGACACCATCATGCCAGTGCTCTAATCAGAACACTAATAGCTAATTCTATTATGGCTTTCTACCTCATTTTTTTTCAAATACTGTCAATGTCATAACTGTCATACCTGCTACTACAACCAACGCAAGCCCCAAAAGCTCGACAAACTTCACTGCCTTCAGCATCAATATTTTTATGGTTCTTAAACTGTAAAATATTATGTTGCACACCCATTTATTTTGTGCATTCAAAAAAAAAAAAAAAAGGATGATAAGAAGTGCATTGATGCCTCTCTTGCTTCCAAGGTCACCACTGTGTAGGATAAGAAAACAAATACATTCTGACAAAGATTATTGAGGCAAATTAAAAAACTTATGGCTATGTTTGGATAGAGTTAAAATATGGGAGGAAAGAAAATAATAGAAAAAAAAAACTGAATGTTATTTGCCCTTGTTTGTGCTGAAAATGAAGGAAAATAACGATTATTTCCCTTCCTAAATTTCTCTCCAAATTAAAGGGAAACTCAAAAAAACTATAAAAATAAACTAGCAGAGGGAAAACGATTTTATTATCCTTCTATATCCGAATACAAGAAAGGAAATTCTTTTTTGTTTCCAAAATTCTCCTTTCTCCTTTGTTTTCCCTCATTTTTTTCAGTCAAGTCAACAGCAAACCATAACCATCTCTAAATTAAACTCATGGCTTTTTCCTTCAAAGGAAATGCATGGACATGCTGCATTGTTAGTAACTACAAGAGACTTGTTTTCTCACTTAGTACACTAGAGGAAAAGAAATACTTAAAGATTAGTTAATTGCAGACATCATCTTAACTATGTTTTATGCTTACAAATTTCAGGTACCCAGCTGACCATTCTGATAGAATTTGGTTACATCCGGACCCCAAAACTGTTAATATATCACTGGATGCAAAACCAGAAAGATCCAATACTTCTGTCAACATTGCTAATACAACAGTGCCTATTAAAGTTCTTGAAACAGCACTAACACACAGGGAGAGATTGGAGATCATACAACAACTTGATACAGAGGATAAGAACTACACTTTGTTCCTATACTTTCTTGAGCTCAATTCCTCTGTACAAAAAGGACAAAGGGTTTTTAATATCTCCATTAACAATGTGATTCACCATGGACAATTTGACATACAGGCCAATGGATCAAACTATACGGAAGTTGCATTAAATGTCACAGCAAAAGGGTCTCTAAATTTGACCCTAGTCAAGGTGAAAAATGAGTTTGACTTTGGACCTGTTTTAAATGCATACGAGATCCTTCAGGTGCAGCCATGGCTTCAAGGAACGAACCAGCAAGATGGTAAGTTCAACAGTTGCAATGTATTAAATGTAAATGTACTTCAACTAATGGTGCAATTCAGTCAATTTTCTACGCCTATTACTAGCTAAAATGTGTCTCTTTTCAGTGGATACAATAGAGAAGGTGAAACATGAACTGCTTTTGCAAAACAAGAAAAATCAATTGTTGCAAAGTTGGTCAGGCGACCCATGTCTCCCTGTTTATTGGAAAGGTCTAACATGCCAAAACATGAACGGGTCCCAAGTGATCGCCAGGATGTATGTTCTTCCATATTTATAACCGAGTGATAATTTATAAGTCATAGGACCGTATTCAAATTAAAGTGGCAGCTGCAATTTTTACTTTCTTTATGTAGTACTATTCTAATTTCTTATGGCTGCAGGGATATTTCCTCCAGTCAACTACATGCACCACTTCCGGCTAGTATTACTAAGCTGTCCAACCTAATACAACTGTATGATTTAGGATACTATTATAAACAATTGTCGCTATTATATTAGTGCTTTTTTCATTGTGGTGATCATGATTTCTCATCTGTTTTTGGTATGTAGGAATGTTAGCTACAATCACTTCACTGGTAGGATACCACAATTCCAATCATCCTCCAAGTTAACATCAGTGTAATTTTCCCTTTCTTGTTCCTTCAGCTATTTGTCATCTAATTATAGCTTTCTGTTGATATCATAACATCTGCCAACTTTGAGAATTCCAAGAAAATTAAAGTTCTGCCAACTTAAATGCTAAGAAATCTTGTTACTAAAATGATCATGGACTATAACTATACACAATTTCCAAGTTTCCGGGTAAGAGGTTTTGTTCAGTTGGTACACACCAGTCTGATTCACATTCAATTATCAGGGATCTAAGCCACAATGATCTGATTGGATCTCTTCCAGATTCGTTGACCTCACTTCCAAATTTGACAACACTGTAAGTTGCCAAAAGTTCGTCGCTTCCTATCATCAATAAATGGAGCTTCATCCACAATGTTGAATGCTTAATTCACTAATTATGTCCTTACTCCAGATATTTTGGCTGCAATCCTCGTTTCAGCAAAGAGCGTCTTTCCAGTTTTAATAGTTCAAGACTTGCTACAGAGTATGAAACTGATAATCTATGCCTTAACAGAGAGCTTTGAGATTCAGAATCTAACACTTAGGTATTAAATTTCAGCTACTGGGCATGTGCTAGGCAAAGATCAGCACGTAAAATACAAGGAGTTGTCATAGGCACCGTTGCAAGCGGATCCTTCCTATTAGCACTTGGAGTCGCTTTGGTTTGCATCTACAAACGAAAGTTCATAGCTTTTGGAAAATTTGATGGAAGGCCACAGCACATGACAAAGAGTCAGTAAATTCATCCTTACTGTTAGTTGAAAATCTCAAATCACGGTTTCTACCAGATAGTTTTTCAAGCTTAGATAATTTGTATGTTATATCTGTTTCCCACAAATGCATGAACTCAAGTTGGTTTTTCTTGTTTTTGGCTAACTTATAATTGAATGGGAGTGAGACATGTGAAGATATCACCAATAGCATATTATTGCCACAGAATCTTCCATTTCCATGGAAACCAAGACAGAATCATGCCTAAAAAAACTTGAAAATAGAAGCATGTAAATTGCGAATAAAGATTCATCTTGATCTGAAATGTAGCATAAAAATTGAAAATGATTCAGTCCAGTGAATCCTGTCTAAAATTCATAGAAACGATTAAGAAGCAAGTGCACAAGTTCATGCATAAATTTAAATACATTCATACAGAATTGTAACACACTTACCATTCACTTAATTTATGACCAACTCGCTAAGTTGTTTTAGTTAATTAAATCTTATATTCCAATATATGTACTACTGCAATAAGCATCTTTCAATGATAGTGTCCTACAAAATGCAGATGCCATTTTCTCTCTGCCCAGCTCAGATGATGTTGCTCTGAAGTCAATAACTATTCAGATGTTTACTCTAGAATATATAGAGAATGCCACCCAGAGGTATAAAACCTTGATAGGTGAAGGCGGCTTTGGATCGGTATACCAGGGCAGACAACTCGATGGTCAAGAAGTGGCAGTGAAGGTCCGGTCATCCACCTCAACACAAGGAACTCGGGAATTTGAGAATGAGGTAATAACAAAGCATTTAGCTAGCCTTAAATTTATTGTTCAAAAGTAAAATAACAAGTTCCTGCTTAGATCATAATTACGCCAAATATTATCTTATTTCTTTCTGGTTCACTCTAGCAATTGTCTGACTTATGAATGAAATTCCTGCATCAAAACAACTATCCTGATTTTATCAAGTAACAACCTTAATCATTTTTTTCCAATCCATCATCCATGCATTTTTTTTACACTTTCATCAGATAAAATAAAAAAAGATTTAAATTGACCTTCACTCTGCATAACTCCACATTAAGATTTCAGTCTGCCTAAGATATATGCCTACTGATAATTGCTGTCATTGTATGCTACAGCTAAACCTTCTTTCGTCTATACGTCATGAGAATCTGGTGCCCCTACTTGGTTATTGTTGTGAAAATGACCAACAAATTCTTGTTTATCCGTTTATGTCCAATGGCTCGCTACAAGATCGCCTGTATGGTAATCCTCATCAAAGCCCCTGCCCACTAATTTGTTTTGATATCCATCTTTTTTCTAATTATTATTATTATAACAGGAGAAGCAGCAAAAAGGAAAACTCTGGATTGGCCAACCAGACTTTCTATTGCTCTCGGTGCTGCTCGAGGCAAGTAACAAGCGCATAATATCAAGCATTTATTATTTTGACCTGCTCTATCTGCATATCAAAATCTGAAATTAACAAGAAGCTGCACATCTTTCCTAGACTGACAATATTATACTATGAACATAATATCAAATGTCCCAATTTCAAACAATCACACAAACTTCACTGATGCCCCTCAAAATGAAGTAAGAAGCTGACAACAAGACTCAAATGAGCAACATAATAAGATGTACTTAACTCTTGAATTCTCTGTAACTTGGTGGCAATGTTACAATACTGCTAATATGATCTATTTGCGAGAAAAAGTCCAGCATATCAGTTAGCTCTTCACAAAATTACACAAGGATCACTCAGAATAGTTTCTGAGATGGATCTACGTCTTATTGTTTTTCAGTTTGACTGACAGATATACCAGAATGTTTAAAGGATGTTTTTTATCATTCAGGTTTGACACATCTTCACACATTTGCTGGCCGTTGCATTATACATAGGGATGTAAAGTCAAGCAACATACTTCTAGACCAAAGCATGAATGCCAAGGTGGCAGACTTTGGCTTCTCAAAGTATGCTCCTCAAGAAGGGGACAGTGGTGCTTCTCTGGAAGTAAGAGGCACAGCTGGATACTTGGATCCAGAGTAAGTAAACGTTTCTTAGACTCAAGTAGAAATTCAATCAATAGTGCATTAGTTTGGGATACCCAGGAAGCATTAAATAATAAAATTTTCAGATCTGAAGTATTGAAGCTTACTTGTGAAATTCTAAAAGAAAATCTTCAAGATTCCAATTACACATCTAGGATTCCTTATGCACCAAATCTAAGGCCTATTAGCATCATGCTTATGGTTGGAAGCGCATCACATAAATACAAGCACCCAGAAAAATCTTTTCAATTAATTGGTTAGTTGATTGTTGAAAGAGATTACATGAATCAATAATAAGGTTTCTATTATTCCTAACCAAACTAGGACATGGACTCTAAGTACAAACTTAAACAAGGACATAATGAAAGGCTCAATTAAAACACAAAATAAGATCCAGGATGATAAAGCCCAGGCTATTCCACCAAAGTTTAAAAATATTAAAATCTCCATGAGTTATAAAAATTGCAGGATCAGCATATAGACATATATATAAGGACTTTGTAAGGTCTAGAAAGTATTTACTGTCTCAAGTAAACTTTACATGGACTTCGAACCACAAGTCTCCATTTCTCAAGTCCTTAACCTATTTTTCATAATTTTATACTATTTCCATCATTCCTTAACCATGAGAAAGACAGATACTGCCTTTCCACAACTCTCTCTTACATATCATAATAACCTTCTTCACAAGTATATGCACATCAGACACCTTCTAATAGTTGTGAGCCATCCTTAGCTGCTCAGAAAATTTATAATGGCGAACTTGATGTCAAAGTTGTATATGCTTGGCAAATATCTTGAACTCAAAAAAATGCCTACCAGTAAATCCTATTTGATATATCTATCACTCAGGTACTATTCAACACAGCATCTATCAGCAAAAAGTGATGTCTTCAGCTTTGGGGTGGTTCTACTTGAAATCGTTAGCGGTCGGGAGCCTCTCAATATCAAAAGGCCACGAAATGAATGGAGCTTGGTTGAATGGGTATGCCCAAAGTCATGCTTTGTTCTATTTAAAAATGAATGCTGGATGTAATGCTTCTCTTCCAGATGACATAATACTGCATGCACGAGCTTCCCACCTATTAATTTTTTCCAATTCATTTTTGTGTATCAAATACCTTATCATTGGAAATGCACTTACAATTGCAGGCAAAACCCTTTATAAGGGAGTCGAAGATTGACGAAATTGTGGATCCTAGCATAAAGGGAGGGTATCATGCAGAAGCAATGTGGAGAGTAGTGGAGGCTGCATTGGCATGCATAGAGCCCTTCTCTGCTTATCGACCATGCATGGTCGACATTGTTAGGGAGTTGGAGGATGCTTTGATAATAGAAAACAATGCATCTGAATATCTAAAGTCCATAGACAGCATAGGGGGGCACAGCTTGGGAGGTTCCAATCGCTACTCAATAGTCACAGACAAGAAGAATATTCTACAACCACCCACTCTGACCCCAACAGAACCTTCGCCAATTAACACACAAGCCTTGGCTCTTCCAGAACCAAGATAGTAGAAGGGTTCATGAGATGTTAATTGGTGAATTATAGTCAACTGGTGATAGATGACCATAGCAAAACATAAAAAGGTGCACAATGAGGATGATTCCCAATGCTCCTTTATAAGAGATCAACTGTTCATTCCATTAACTTCAAGTTTTTCACTTTTCCCCTAAATATCAATTTAAGGAATCTACCTTTTTGAAAAAATTTTAAACCATTCAGTATGGGTTTTCATTACATCTGAGAACAATTACACAAATTAGAATAAACTGCTTAAGAGTGTAAATCGTAGATCATTATCAGTCTGGACAGCAAGAGATACAAACCACAGTCTAAGCATCAAACATTGTTCAGTTTAATCACAAAAGCCTGTTAAATAACTTATTTTCTGAATTAAGATTAACACTTTCAAGTTCATCCCAATAACTTTAAGGGAAAAAAGAATAATGACTTGAAACAATTTGGTACTTTATGACAATATGTAACACAAAACAACAGTATCTAATAAACATGATAGGAGTTTCTGACAACTAGAGATCGAATATATAGAGTATTCAAGTGGATTCCAAATTCCTATTATTGTCCAATTTATCTGTAATGTTAAGATCTTACTGGCTTTTACAGTAAGAGAGGGAAAAACAGCATGACAGATTCTATATTGATGACATGAAGTAAATGAGTATCATGGTGGATAACGATTTTTGAAGATTATAAACGTGAATGGTTCCAGTTGAAAACAAGACCTTTGGCTTTCTTGTATGGCAACTTGTTACTTTGGACCATATCCAATCATTTTATTTTTCAAAAAATAATATTCCATGTGCATCGTTTTGTTAATCATCTAAGCCTTCTGAAAGGAAAGGTGAAGAAGGAATTCTCATGTTCATGTGTTTGTTTGCCCTTTCTTTTACTTTGTTGGATTTTTTTCGCGTACTTGGACAAACCCTCAAATCGTTTTGGCTTGCATTCATTTGAGCGTTCATGTACACAACAATTATTGTCAAGGTTAAGTTCCATCATTGCAATGATTCAATGTTAAAGAACTAAAAGTTCAATTGGAACAAATGTAAACATGGTGGTTTATTTTTTACTTTCACAACTTCTAGCTATATTCATGATTGATTGAAGAGTTAATGTGCTCTCACAAAAAAGAGTAAAAAGCAACTCTTAGAGAAGATAGCATAAATACATATATTATAACTTCCAGAATGGAGAATGGATGTGTGTGAAAAGAATACCAAGAGAGAAAAGAATTAACTTGTCACTGAAAATTTAAGCATCAAAGGCATACAAAATAATCTTGACCAGTACAAAGGTGCTGTCTCACCGTCTAATATTTTAAATGTTTGCGCAAACCCTACAAAGGATTTTGGTATATCTCATCCAATTTTTTAAAAAGTGCATGTGAATCATAAAGAGCACAAAATTTTAGGATATGGCCTATATTTAGAATAAGTTATTATCATAGGAAATTAGACTAAAAACCAACGAGTGAAGAGAACATGATGAAGGATAAGATATGAAAAAAAGACTACAATATAGCCACACGCATCTAGGAATTTGTGTTATTTTATTCTTCAGAATAAGTCTCCCACCCATTAACTTGAAGGTGATATACAATTTGCTCAAAAATCAATTTTTTATACAATTGTCACCCAACTTTGCACCAAATGAACAAAAAGAATAAAATAATTATTTTTAATATTTTTATCTAACAAAAATTATTTAAAATTTTCAAAATTAGGAAATAAAACATATTATCCAAAAATATAAAAATAATTTTAAAAAAAGTTGCAAAATTATAGGCCTTTTTGATTTACAAAATTCTAGAATTAGAAAAATATTTGATTATATAGAAAATGTGAAAAAAATTTATTTTTTTGTAATTATTTTCTATTATATTTGATTTAAATCAAATAATTTTTTTTTTTACCAAAAGACTAGGCCTTTCAGATCATTTGGTGCAAAGTTAGAGTAGTAATTGTACAAAAGATAATTTCTGGACAAATTCAGAATTGTACCTCTCTCAAGGGACAAATTGAGTCTTATTACTTATCCTTATATTATGAATAATGTAAGAGGCAAATAATCATAACCACTCCCCAAAATATATTCATGCTCATGTAAATTCAAGATTTAATTTGGATTAAAAAAAAAAGAAAGAAAGAGTAAAGCAAACAATTAAATATTTTTATAAAAAAATGACATTGTTTAGAAAGATAGGTAAATGTACAGTCATAAGTTAATGACAAGAAATAGAGTATGAAGGTACCTAAAATATACAGTATGGTAAAAGTTAAAAGAGCTAACCAACTTCAAAAGCTGACTATCAAAATAAATTTTATGGGGTATAACTTTCTTTGAGCTATTTGTGATATACTGACACTTCCTTTTATCAATTCAGCTCACATTACTGTTTTTTGCACCTCTCATCTTTTAGCTCCTATTAATCAAATCCACCCATTCAGCCATTTATTTCATTTATAAATCCAAGAAGTCCAAAATAGAAGTACATATAATCATAAATGTCTGTATCCTAATCGTAAATACACAACCTCTATAATCATAAATGTACTTGTATCCTATTCAGTCCTCTATTTTCTTCATTCCACGTATTTATTTGAGACATCTTATCTCAGCAATATTATTTTCAGTGCCTAACAGGAATTAGAGTAAAGCATCCACCTTATTCATTGTTCAAAATTGGGAAGAAGGCTACCATTTATCAAATTTAAGAAGTACAGACAATGAAATAGATTCACTGAAAGTGAAATAAAATTAAATGAAATGGTTGTTGAAGAAACTCAGTATGCTTCAAGTGAGGAAGCATGGTTTTATACAGAGACCAATAGTTCTATTTAATGGAAGCATGAGTTTGAATGAATTATATTTCGTCATAACCATTGTTTGCCCATACCAAGGACTCCTATCACATTTTCCAAGGATGCCATGCATCTTAAGGAAGTAATGTAGCAGTAATTATAAAAAGGGCAAACCTATTATGCTAGGAGGCATTGCATTCTTGACGCAACAAACACTAATTTCAGATTTTTTTTTAAAAAAAATCCCATAACATATAGCATCTTCAGCAAAATGCATCATCACTGAAGAACTAACTAAATTGGAGGCTTTGTTTGTTCTATGACCAAGTGGTTTATGGTCCTACAACTTCACATGAACTGTAGTCAACATGTCATGGTTTGTGCAGTAGATGCCCACTACACATGCTACCCTGAAAACAACTATAAGAGAAAATTTTACTCTAGCCAAAATTAATTAAAATCAACATTAAACGGTGGGTAATAAAACTCTATCCATCAAACACTAGTTGTTCAAAGATTATAAAGGCCTTTTGTCATTCAGCAATGGCAAATTGTATTGTTTGCAAGTAAGTTGAAACTTGAATCGTTTTAAAGTCGAACCAACATTCTAAAATTTTGTTTCCTTGCCATGAAATATCCTTGCAATTATTGAATATTGGTTCCTCCTCGAGTCAATCCTAAGTATAAACATCACCAAACTATCTACTGGAAGCAAAATAATTTAATACCTATTTGCCAACTTTAGACATACTTTTGGCACAAAATGACAAACACACACACATATATATATATTACTTGTCGAAAGGGATACAAGGTCAAGTATATATGTCAATAATACAAGCACAATACAGACAAAATGGATAGCTTAAGCAAAAGTAAGGCTAGTTTCAGTGAGCCATAAGAATTGGAGTGAAAGTAATCAAAGGCATTTCTAGTGGTAAACAAATATATTACACTACATTGTGGCTCGCCAAACAAGCCTTAACATTACTGCAAACAACAAATTCCATAAACAATCACGTAGTAAAAAGAGAAGGGTTGGCAGTGGCAGTACCCACTTGGACTTCGAGCAGCTCTAAGCGTCGTTCGAGCGTATCAAGCTTCTCATTGAGAGAAGCCAATTTACTCTTGGTAGTAGCCTCTGCAAAATTTTCACCATTAACTGAAATTGAAAAAAAAAAAAAGAAATACCGAATTGAAAAGATCTTTAAAGAGAAACTAAAACCAAAATTACCAAATTGAAGAAGGAATTCGAAGAGGCGACGAACGTTGAGGGAAATATGAGAGATGAATTCGCGATTCTCCCAATCAGCTTGTACTGCTATACCTACATTTACTGCGTTTGTTATCCCTCCTGCTCTCGCCATTTTCGATCTCGCGAAACCAAAACAAGGACAGTTCCAAACCCAGTCTTCGTGCTAGAAATTTCGGTAGTTGGTCGATTGGCTTCTTTTTAATTATCTTTTTCTCTGCCGTTATCCCAAAAATCTGATCTTTGAAGCCAAGTCTTCATTATTTGCTCCAAGGTTTGCAGTTTGCGCCTTGAGGCCTCTTCCAGTTCTTTTATAATTAATTATTTTATTTTTTTTAAATAATAATTTATTAATTTCGACTTTTCCCCGTTTACCTTCAAAAATAATTGTTTTTGATAACATAAATATTAATTTTCACCCATTATATTAAATTTATATTTTTTAAAAATAAATTGCTTACATTGAAAATAAAAATTTGTAAATATAAATGAAAAAAAAATTGAATCCTGAGAAATAACATTAAATATATTGTAGATATAATTTTATGTCTAATTCCTGTTATGCTTTTAACTTATCTCCATATAATTTTTCAAATATAAATTTTTAACATGCTTTCAAGAGAATTTTTAAAATTAATAAATATTTTACTTCAATAAAATTTCAGGTTCAATAATTCAAAAATGAACAAATTTGACTGAGAGCTAAACCAATCATGGTCACCTGTTAAAATTTTTCCATAAGATATCAGAAAATAATACTTCAGTTACCTTTTCTTTTATTTTGAAGTATTTATTTTAATTCAAGTTCAACCAGTCTCCATTTTCTCTAATATTTAATCAAATTAATATTTTTTTTCCTTCACTTCTTACACATTGTTCAAATTTTTAGTTACACCAATAAAATTAAACTACGAAGGGCGTGTTGAATTAAAAATCTATTAGACTTTAAAATATTTTAAAATTTCAATGGTATTTAATTTGAATTTTTTTAAAATCTATTAAAATTTTGTGGCATTCAATTCAGATTCTTATAAAATTCATATAAATCTGATAGTATTCAATTATGACTTTTTAAAAGTCTATATAAATTTTATGGTATTCAAAAAAATTATTGATTTAAAAAAATTTTATAAAATTATTGATTTCGTTGAATTCTGAAATGTTATGTATAAATAAAAAAATCATTTATAAATTTATCATTCAATTCAAAGATTTCAAAAGTCTTTTAAAATTTAACAAACTCTTAATCCAATACATTCCTAATAGAAAAAAAGCGGGGTGGGTACAAGCAAATTTTAAACTACTTGGTATCTGTTTAAAATTTTACTATCTATATTCATTTTAAATCCCATTTAAATATCTATTTAATTATTATATTTGAACTCGATTAAATGTTCACTCTCTGTATCCATCCAAAAATCTGTTGAAACTACCGAATCCGTTTAATATAACTGTTGACGAAAACGGGATAACCGCTACTGATGCTGGCCATTTCAGACCATTCACTTTTTAGGCGTTGATAAGTTATTAAGGAATAAAATAATAATTTTAAAAAAGGTAATGCATTTTACTTTTTAACCTCTCATTATTTTTTAATTTTTTATTTGACTCTAAATCTATTTAATTTATTCAATTAAATCTTAAAATTAATTTTAATTGAATATATAAAAATCACCGTGATTCCATTGAAATCAATAAAAATCTATAAAAAAAAAAGTCCTATAAATTCCATAAAATGGTGTAGAATTCTAATAAAATTTATGAAAATCTTAAAAAATCATCGATTCCCTCAAACTCAATAATTTTTTTAAAATCTAAGATAATCCTAATCTAATATACCCTTCTAAGTTTCAAATATTTAAAATATCACCATTCAATTTATAGCGGTAGACTTGGATTTAGATGCCCTTGAAATTTTTTTTTCATTAATAATTCAATAGCCATTTTCATTAGATAACAATGCTTGCTGAGTAATCTACTTTCTTTTTTTTTTTTCCAATTTACTGGGAAAAATAATTTTTATAATGTTTAATAATTATTTATTATCTTTAATTAATTATTATAAATAAAATGAGCACATAAAATATTAATTTTAAAAGATTAGTTTTATTAGTAATTGTTTATAAGATTATAAAATTCAAATATAATATAAATACAAATAAATTAACTGGTGTCAGTAAAAAGAAAAAACTGATTGGAGCTAAACCAAACATCTCGTAACATTATGAGTTAAAACGCCCAGTCAGAATCATATTAACCCAAAAAAAATGCAAAATTGAAACAGAAAATAAAAAGGAGAACCAAAAACAAAAGCCACAAGTACTGACCAACAGATGAAGATGACGTTATTTTCAAGTTCTTGTATACTGAAAGACTAGAAATTGCCACAGCATCTCTACGGGAACCAGAGGCATTTTTGTCTCAGAAAACCATAACCGGTGGATAACTCTAGGCCCAATGAACCAGCCCTGCATAATTTAGAAAACACTATACGCCTACAGAAATACAGATGGCCAGTAGACTGTAGGACTCAGGCTGAGGCTGCACCGGATAATAAGCCATTATGCCGAAGCAGTGCATCCGGTGAAGGTTCGCGTCCACGGAATTGCACAAAAACCTATATACAAAATCATTGTATGTAAAGAATCAGTATTAAGATGCACGAAAACAAAAACCTCCTTAGTTGCAAAGTTCAAGCTACAATAAACTTCTATAAACATCGCCAGGGAAAATAAGTGGAGGCAAAAGTAAGATGTATAATCCAAACTTCACATAAAACTGCAAAAAGAGAATTATATGACAGCGAAAATGGTAATAGGAGAGGGAGATATAGCGTATATTGTTTAACCTCTAGTGGTGCTTTTCCACCTCCAAGCGCAAGAATGGTCTCACGGAACCTGTGTCCTGTCTCCTTGACAGCCTGTAGCAATAACAGAGCTCAAAAAGTCACTCACTTGGTATTTGCATGCTAAAGCAGCTTTGCTTCAACACTTTCGGCAATACTAGGTTTCAGTAGTCATCATAAAATGTGACTTGGAGAATGAGCAGCAAACTTTTACATATTTGCGGCGATATTCTTATGGGGAACTAGTGAAGGCGAACTTAATACAAAGGACTCTGTGCCAAAACTTATTTATCATTCCTACATCTATCTGCATTTTACAGATATAAACGACCAAAAGTTGTCATTCATCAATAAGAATTCATGTCTCCTCAAGTAATCATCAGGCATCCAATTTTCAATGGCAATATTGTGCATTGGCGACATCCAATTGAAATCTTTCAAGAGTTAAGAAAACAAAATAGAATAATCAGTCAGAACAATGCACAGAAAGGAAGGATAAGAAATTAAAAATCAGGATCCATAATGAGGTTGTTAAGGTCAGTCTTGGAAAGCATTTTCAATGAGCAAACCTTGCTGTCTTCTAATCCAGCGTCCTCAAAAGCTGAGAATGCATCTGCAGATAGTACCTCTGCCCACTGCAATATAGATTTTTACTTTCAGATGCAAGTTACGACAAAGGATAACCAAAAAACCGAAAAAGAAAACAAAAAAAAACCCCGATACTTTCACGTATTCTTCTAATTTCTATATGCATTAACCTGCTAAGAAAAGAAAAAGAGAGAACCAAGAACTTAATTTTTCCTAAAATTCTTCTTCCTTTCAGTTTAAAAAATAATAAATAAATATAAATACAAAAGAAAAGGGATGAATATTGAGAGCAAAGCTCAATCTAGGGTATGTTTGCTCTATAAAGCTAATCTTTGAGTTACCCATGCTGAACCTGTAAAGGAAATGATGCGGGAGGGAAGATAAATTTTTGCAACATTAAAATGTGTTGACCAGAAATACTTCTCAAACCATTATTATAATAATAGTGGATCCTCCATTACGGTATGTTGAAACTAAGGAACATATGTACCTTATAACTGTAGTATCCAGCTGCATATCCACCTAATAATCATACAAGGAGTAAATAAATAAGATAAAAAAGGAAGGCTGCAATTAAGGAAGTAAAGGTCAAAGCTAAGAAACTAAATACGTTTGAAGGAAAGGATACCTGCAAATATATGGCTAAAACTACAAAGGAATCTATCCTCAGGCAATGGAGGGATCACTTGTGTCTTCTTAGAGACCCTCTGATCAACATCGTAAACAGACTCTGATCCACCAGGTGTATACGTTGTGTGCAACTCCAAGTCTAGACTCGCAAATCTTAGCTGAAATATCAGAATAACCATGTAAGAAATCTCAAATATTGTGGTAGAGGACAGAAAAACTGTCATGCAAATACATTATCTTCAATTGTTAATATAAGAAGTTGGAAACAACATATAAAGTTAAATGCAAGGTAGAAGAAATGCATTTTTCAAAGATAAGAAAACATCTGTAACAGCTTGACAAAAGAAAGCTGCATCCTCATCAGATTTGAGACCAAATAAACATGTTATCAGCGAATATAAAGCTACTAGAAATAAAACACAGATGGAAAACATCATAATGTTCAACAAACCTGGCGAAGACTAAGGGAACCTGCACGAAAAGTTCTTGCAGCAAGAAGCTTCAAATATACATCTTCTGGAAGAATCTCCCCAGTTTCATAGTGGTTTGCAATGCCCATCAAAGTTTCCCTGCAGCGTGACAATAGAGCTATCAAACAAAGAAATTTTAGAGAAAATTACCATACTATCAAACTAAGCATGATAAGATTTTAAAGTCTTAAAATATGACTTATCATTGACACCGTTTTGATAATATCAATATTAAAAAAAAAAAAACAAACATGGCTTACTAACCCATACATAAACACAGCCTCATAAGCAAGATGGAGAATCTAGAATAGAAAATCTACAACTGCCTGCACATCCAAGCAAATATTGACTAGCCCTACTACATGATGCTACTTTTGTGGGCACGTAAATATCTCCCTTTTTTTCTTCAATGGAAACCAATGCATTTTTTCAACTTTTCTATTTCTCCTTTCCTCAGGTTTTCAAAGAAATTCCAATGTACAACATTCCAAATTATATATAACCATGAGGGTTCAGATCATGTCACCTATGATAACACCAATTTTCCATAAACTGTGAGGGTAATTCAACAGCATCCCATTCTATTCCTCGAATTCCAGCAACAAGACCCTCATCCTGTTTGGTTAGCATATGCTGAAGGGCATGACCGAATTCATGGAAAACAGTCTCAACCTGCAGACATTCCATCAATCCTCAGAACTAGGATAGATAATGTATGAAAAACAAGACGCTCACTTTACACATCCAGTATAATTGTTTTTGTAAAAAAAAAAATATATATATATATATATATATATGCCACAATAATCAAGCAATTTATTTATAAATTCAGTTCCCCTTCTTCATTTAGCAAAAGACTAAGGTTGTGATGGTTTTACATAATTGTTCCTTGAGATCTTCATAAGAACAGTTGTCGAAGAATGCACTTTTACTTACCTAAAAAGGAGCATAGAGTTAAGGATGCAATGCATTAACATCAAGAAACATACAGTCAACCTAATGGTCATTTTGTATCTAAACCTATCTAACAAGTGAACAAACATCCACTCTCAGTTAAACATAACTTTTAGTGTGCAAATAAATGGTTGTCTCCATGAGCCAATGTGTTAAAGGGTTTTTACATGTGTCTCCAAAAAATCAGTTGCATCTTGAATAAAAGCCCGTCAATAAGACGAAGGAGGTATGCAAACCTCTCGAAATGTCATAAGGCTTGGTTTGTCTCCAACTGGTGGCGTTTGATTGCACACCATATGGGCAACAGGCAATCTTGGGGAAGTTCCGTTGCGTGACAATACCCGACTTCGAGCAACTACCTCATCCATCCATGCACCTCCCCTTTTCTCAGATGGACGAGAGTATGGATCAAAATAAAAGTACGCGATTGGACTACCAGAGGAGTCTTTGACATGGTAGAATCTAACATCATTATTCCAAACCTATAAAACCAGAAGCATGTATTAATAGGGTGCAAGACAGTATATACCTTTTAGGCCAAACCAGATAAAAAATAATGCAAGTGTAATATATTACGGGTGCTAAACCATCAGCTGGTTCAATATCAATTCTAAAAAGATTCTTTGCGAGGTTGAAAAGCCCATCCATAACCTTTGGCAATGAGAAATATGGCCGAAGTTCTTCCTATAGCAGACAAAATATGAAACAATTAAGTTTTTCTTCAATGAACAGAAGTTCCACAAAAAGCGAAAGTAAGAAAATGGAACTGGACATTGATAGGAGTTAACACCATACTGAAATAATCATTTATATATTGATGACACATACATAACACATGCATGTACATAGCACACACAAATGCGAAAGCCTGTACACTAAAAAAATGCAAAAAAACATGCACTATCATTCCAATTCTTCAGTGCAAAGAAACTGCTCAAGTAAGACAGAAGAACTCGTTCAAATAATACTTCAGTCATAGTTTCTACCAGAGAAAAATCTCACACTTAACAGGGTAGTAGACAGAATAACATCTCAGTTAAAAAGGAAAAATCCAAAAAAGAGGGAATAAGAAATTTCTTTTTCTTTATCAGTCTGGTAAAAATATACTGAATTCTATTCAAATCCCTCAAGACAGTTCCTTTATGTGATAATCAATGCCTTATAAAACCATCCTTTGATCTATAACCAGTGCATGATAATCTAACTAGTAGACTATTGTAAAGTGTAAAATCCTGAACTGAGTCAGCAACGAAACAAAGCATCCAAGGTTGACGAATTGTACAAAAAATGAAGTATCATAACCAATCAAAAATATCAATTCATGATGTTAATTCAGATAATATCGTGAGTGACGCAAACGATTATAGATGACCTATCAGATTTGCAGTTACCTCAGAGAGAGTGTGCTTACCTCATTGATATCATATCTTGACTCGCGAAGCCTCTCAGCCCAAAAGCTTATGTCCCAGTGGCTCAAATCATTTGCTTCCACTGCACCTTGATTTTTGGAGAAAATTTTAAGGTCTTCCATATCTGAAAGGTCAAAAGAATCATGCGACTGTAAATGTCCCGTTCCAGTTAAGGTAATTTTGTGAAAGTTAGATTAAGAAAGCAAATTTTTGCGAAGTTGGAGAAATCAAGGCATATCCAATATTAACCTTATAATTTAGCCCCGCCATAAAATACTAATAACATCAGGAAAATAGGAAAATGGAAACTAGATTTTTTAAATCCAAATTGGATTTTCATTTTGAAGCACTGCATAGAAACTAATTGCACATATATACAATATAATCAAAATCTTTTGCAAGATACGTGAATGTGCATGTGCAAACAGTGCTGAAAAAGAATTCCAAGATAGTGAAACGCTTCTGTTCTTGCAACCATTAAGAAATTGTATTTAATATTTTACCTCGGACTGCAGCATCCCAAGAAGCCGAGCGCAGCTTTTCTAAGAGCTCTTCTGCCTTCTCAACAGTTGCCATTTTTGTTGCCATGCTTACCTGTTATAAAAATATCAGCAAGGATATCTAAGGTAATGTTGGGCATAAAACTAAGTTATACCTCGGCATAGTTGTTGTAATTGAGAAGCTTAGCCTTTTCCAGTCTAAGCTTTAATATTTGGTCAATAATTGGTGTATTATCCAGATCACCACTCGAAGCACGAGTTACATAAGCACGGTAGACTTCTTCACGCAAATCACGGTTTCGAGCATGTTGCATGACAGACATAAAACTAGGGGCGTCCAATGTAATCACCCAAGGTCCATTCTCAGCTGTTGCATCTTTATGCCCCTGATAAGATTGGTATAAAATTAAAACTACTGGACCTAGAAAGTACGACTGGAACTGATACACATATCAAAGAATAGAGAATAATAGATTTTCACATGCAATACCTTAGAAACGGCTGTTTGTGCAGCCAATGCAAGTGATGTTGCAGGCAACCCTTCAATTTCCTTCTTGTCTGTAATGAGTTTTTCAAACTTCTTTGTTGCATCTAGCACGTTCTCCCCAAACTTTTGAGATAATCTTTCCAGCTCCTGCAAATTAACACATGATTAAAAGAACAACAGACAGAAAAACAAATAAATAACAAGATACAATCAACGGCTTCAGTTTTCTAATAACAAAATGCAAAGAACAATGCATGCTATCTCAAAAGAGAACAAGGAAGAGGAGGAGGATGATGAGGTGACAGCTCAAGGCTGCCAAATCGAAAATTTGTGCCAGACCAGTTCCCCCCTAACATTCCATGGAAGATGATGAATAGTCCTATTCTTTATCAGAAATAGACCTGTTCAATTTTGTTGAACTCTTCTCTTTTATCATCTTCAAGAGCAACACCTTTAAGAACTGCCTCCTTTATTTGGGCTGAACAGGCACAAACGCAGAAGACATCAGAAACAAGTCAAGCATAATTTTAATGTACTGCTAATCAATATAGCATGCAAGGGATTGTAGATGATACAGCAGAAAAAATGCACTTGCAAGCTGTAATCCAAACGCAACATAAAATTAGTGTACATCTACCACAATAAGTCCTAAGTTGCAATCTGCATGCAACACAAGAGGGCGTAAAAGAAATAAATGAGTTCAATTAAGGCCAATATGCCAAGATGAGTTTATGAAACACGCAATCAAGCCCTTGAATTAGAAGGGAAAAAAAAATTCAACCAGTTAATCTTTCACCGATATAAGTAACCCCACTCTGGGATTAACTCAATTATCACACCTGGAGGTAATTCCAAGCAAGGTGCAAGGGAGTCCAATAATCAAACCCTCCTCCGATAAAAAGAAGAAAGAAATAGAAGACCATCCCATAACTGAATCACAGAACTCTGACTTGATGGATGAGTTTTAGCAGATCAATTTATTTAAACCTATGCATGTAGATGCTTGAATGACATTAATTGATATGCAGCTCAAATAGAAATATGCAAAGACCAAAGCAGAAGAATGACAAAGAAACACACTCCCAGCAAGTTACTTTCTTTGTAATTTTGCAGTAAAAAATGACAATGCAATACCAAGGCCAATGATTAAGAGTATCTGCAACCAATCTAGTCTAAGGACATACGCTATTCAAAATTCAAGAAAACTAACTGACACGAGGATTGGCAAAAAAAAAAACCTCAATTTCTAAACCAAAGACAAAATAAAACTACAATAAATAATTTGAGGATTCATATGGAACCAATATGAAGAAAAAAGACAGCCAGTTTCATGAGAAAGTTAGGAACTTACATTCCACTATACGCTTCTGAGCATCACTTAGTGACTGCCATTGAGGAGATTCTTGGATAGCTTTAAATGCATTGTAAATCGGTTTACTTTGCCCTAGCCTAAGCTCAAACTTGACCTTTTCTGGCTGCAGACAAGAATTAGAGCCGATAAGCACTAAAAATGAAGCTTTAATCAAATTTGACAGGCAATATATGATGAACTGTCTGAATGATATAATAGCCTAGCAAGCTTATTATAGATGAATGAAATATGTTATGCAACAATTTACCTGAACTTCTTCAATTGCAGCACGGAGTTCAGGAGTATCCTTAACAGACTTAAGGTGATTGATCGCACCCCAAACGACAGTCAACTGATCTATAATCTTTTCGAATGGCTCTACCAATTTTGGCCATGACGGTTCCAATGTTCTCTCCAATTCCTCCAAATCACTCTCCTATAACACACGCACGCAGATTCAGATAATCAAAAAATAAAAAACAATACATAAATAACAGAACAAAACCCCAGAAACTGAAAAACAAGAAAAAAATCAAAACAACGACAAGACCATTCAAGAGGACTCAACATTTATACACCCCGTTATTAACCATAGCACAATAAGAGATCAAATAAACATACAAGTTTCTTTAGCAGAGCACGAATCCCAGGTCGAACATGTTTAGCCTCGACAACATCAAAAGGAGGGAATTCGAAGTCCTGCAACAGAGGATTGGAACCGAGTGTTTCATCAACATCAGCCATTGAAAGTGGTGGAGAGTGTGAAGAATAGCAAGGCGAGAAAAAGTGTGAAGAAGAGACGGAGATAGGAGTTGATTTTAATTGAGATTGGAGACAGAAGGAGAAAGAAGAGGACCAGAGAGGGCAAGAATGAGATTTGGGGAATTGTTTTGGGGTAAAATGGGAAAAAGAAGAGCGTTTTAGGATTGGGTGGATTGAGCGCGAGAGAGGGAGACGTGAAGCCATTAGAATGTTTACTATGAGGAGAATGGTTGCAAGTTGTGCTCTCTTTGGACTTCTATTTAGTGTAGTTTTCGTGTTCGTTTTCATTTTGGGTTCTGCTTCCCTTTTGTTTTGTTTTGCTTTGCTTTGCTTTGTCTCTATATAAAACGAGTGACACCCAACTCAATGCCTCGCGCGGATTTTTTTTTTTAAATTATTGTTTTATTTTTCATGACATTATCAACAACTAAAAATCAATGTTTTAATGTTTTATTTTTTGAAATTTTGTAAGAAAAATAGAAAATAGAATTTTGTGTTCAAATTCAGTTTACCATTTTAGAAAATTGAAAAACAGTTTTTCAGCTTTTTTTTTTATAATTTAACTAATATTTGAAAAACAACTTTAAAAAAATTATATTTCACATTTAAAGTTGTTTTTCATAATTTTTCTTTATAACAAAACTCATCTTTTCCAACTTATTTTTCATTTTTTAAAATGACATTTTATAATTAAAATTATAAAATCTATAATTTTTTTATAAAATATCTTTCAAAGAAAAAAATAAAAAAATATTTAAATATCTTAATTGAATATTTTTATTATTTCAAATTTATATTACGATTGTTAAATGCTAAATGACGGGAGTATTAAAATAATATTTAAAGTGAAATTTATATGTATTTTATAATATTAAAAATGAAATTTATGTATATTTTATTTTAGTAATTATATATATAAGTTCAATTTTTAATATCATTTTAATACTCAGGCTGTGATGTACTCACGTTACGTCACCTAGCCTTACCCATTACGATTTACTATGTAGTTAACTTTATTATTACAAACATATATTTGTAGTTATATATTTGGGAAGTCTGCATTGATAGAATTATATGCAATTTACACAGACCTCGGCGGGGTTCTTCTTCGGATTCTTCCAATGGTTTCTGTGCGCATACGTCGGAGTCGGTCCTCCATGTTCTGAGGGACTGTATTAGGGGGTTTTGGGACAGTGTTCATGCTGCTGACATGTGCTCTTCTTTTTTCAAGGACGAGATTATTATGGATTGGCTAGTGCATAATCTGTAGTTAACTGATAAGGTAGTCAATGGTTTCTCTTGGCCTGTGGTTTTCGGTATGGGGGTTTGGTGGGGATGGAAGTTCCGCAATGATAGAGCTTTTTTGGTGCCGGTGTTGCCTCTTTCTGTCTTACTAAGGCTACTGTTATGTTGAAAGTTAGAGAGGTGGCCCAAGCTTGCGCTAGTAATGGAGGGATTGTTGCTTCTGCGGATTCTCGTCTTGTTTTTATAGCTTGGCAGCCTCCTCCCGGTGGTTAGAGAATGGTCAATACTGATGGCAGTTGCCGTAGGGCTATGCGAAGGCTTCTTGTGGTGGACTGTTTCGTGATGAGAGTGGCAGATGGCTGTTAGGCTTTCAGGCTGGTTTAGGTGCTTGTAATTCTTTAGAAGCAGAATTATGGGGTATTTTTTATGCCCTGCAGATTGCATGGGATAGAGGTTGGGATAATCTGGCTATTCAAACTGATTCTCAGCTTGCGGTGTCTCTGCTGTCGGGGATATGTCAGATTGCGGCTCGGGTTAGGAATCTGGTGAGTGCTTGCATGGATATGCTGGGTCCGGATTGGTAGATTCGAATGGTTAAAGTTTATAGGGAGTGTAATGCTGCAGCGGACAGTTTAGCAGCAGGACCTTTGCTAGGACCTTTGGGTCTTCGTTTGTTAACTAAGCCTCCTCAGCAGACGGTTCGTTGGTTAGAGGCTGATCGCGTTGGTGTTGTTTGGCTTCGAGTGGTTCCTTCCGTTGAAGATTCAAAAATAAAAAATAAAAAATAATTCTTACAAAACGATAAGAAGTGATATTATTATTCTAAATAATCAATAATAAAATATTTTGTATTTATTTTATAATATTTTATTTATTTTAATTATCAAATTATGAATAATGTTTTTGAAATTTTTAAATTAAAATATGATTTTTATTGTTACGAAATGAATAAATTTTTCATTTTTCATTTTGTAGTTCTCATTTTCTAAGAAAATTATTTTTTTTTAGAAATAGAAAATAAAAAGCTATTTTTTTGTAACTAAATACACTATATATCAGGTGTGCTCTGCTCTGTATGCGAAGTGTGGTCTGATTAATTTTTTGTATTTGTTACTATTATGTAAAATGTAGAAAATGAAAGATACTGAGATCAAAATCCTAACCCTAGGGAATGAGAGATACGAGATCAAAGTCCCAACCCACAAGATTATTGTGGCGCTTTGGGCCCATATAGGATGGGAAAGCATCTACTTGGCATGACCTATATATATATGCGAGAGAGATCAGAAATAAAAGTAACTATCTACTTGTTCGTTCGTCTGTTCCTTTTTCCATTTCCCGTAGATACTATAGATTATTAGGCAATAAATAAGCAAGTTCAGTTGTTTACTTGGATTGAGTTGATGTATATCTATACATTCAAAGCAGATACAGGTACAGATCAAGGTTTGCAAGATTCATATGGATAAAAAGCCCTAAATTTACAACCTTGATATACGATCCAAAAGTTAATGCCATCTCCCATACACCTCCGTTAGGTAGATTGCCTCGTTTCAAATCTGCTAGCCTTGCACATAAATAAAGAATCAGTAACCTTTATAAAGCAAATAAATGAAATTAAGACATTGTACAGTTTTTGACAAACAATACGCAAGAAAATTGCAAACATATCTTTGAAAATGAGAACACATAATGGTTTTCTCCTTTTTAAACATAAAAGTGCATATGTAAGTAGTTTTCTTTGTTGCTACATCAGAAATACTTTAAGGTCTTAAAGTGGTTTGTATGAACTGTAATTCTACAGTGTCCTAAAATCACCATTAACATGGTCAAATTGTAGCAATATTAAAATTCAGGCATAGAAATGAATGGAATTTATAGCTGATTTTGATCCTGGTTTACCCTATCTCCAACTAGCCATAACTCCAATAATACTGATGTTATCATGTACCTGATGGGGCTGGGATGTTTCATCAGTTCTTGTACTTCATGGTTTCTTTCTCAAACCCAATAGTTGGGAATTGCTTGGCATACTCTTCAACATCATGACGCAATTTTGCAATTTCAGGTTGGAAGTTAGGAAGTGCAGCCAAGAAGTCCTTCAACTTTGTCCCTGATTTAGAAAAATTAACAGCACAACTCCCACTTAGCAGATTGATGACCAGAATCAACTTGGAATATCAGATTATGAGAACAAATTACACAGCCAAGTATGAAAAGGGCAATGACCAGATGCACTATGGCAGAATGCAACTTATGTATCCAAGACTTACTGACCTTTGGTTGCAGCCTTGATTTTCACTGCCAACTTCACAGCAGCATCAAAGAATTCTGCTACTTTAGCAAAATCCTCCTCAATAAATCCCCTAGACGTAAGAGCAGGGGTTCCTGAAATGCAATTGTATATATATCAAGGAAAGTCACTATGAACATGCCAAAGAATATTTTGTTATTCGAAGGCCTTTACCCATCCTGATGCCACCAGGAACCATGGCAGATACATCTCCAGGAACGGTATTTTTGTTTGCAGCAATGTGAACAGCTTCCAGAACCTTTTCAACTCTGGATCCATCAATACCCTAATGGCACGAGACTTTAAGGAAGCAGAAAGAAAGAAAGAAAAGAAGCAGTTGACCTCTTTCACAATTAAAAACCGATAAATTTACAACCATAAGATGGACAAAAAATGTAGCATATAGATATAGGTGCAAGTAAAATGGATGTAAAACAACCATTTGTCACTTTGGCTAATTTCCAAAATAGTGAAGCACTTCTATCAGAAGGTCAAACAAGAGAGAAGAAATGCCCCTACCTTGTTCTTCAAATTCACCAAAACTAAATGGTTTTCAGTTCCACCAGACACGAGTTCATATCCCTTCACCACTAAAGTCTGCAAAAACATTTAGTTTTCAAGTTATCAAGATATTGGAAATAAATCAGTAAATCCAAATTCTGATGAGAGAATATCATCACTAAAATTCTCACGGTAAGATAAAGTTTTCTTATATTATATAATCTTGTTCTGGCAACAAATATTACTATATCTGATAAATTGATTACCTCGGCAAATTTTGAGCAATTACTGAGAACTTGCTCCTGATAGGCTTTATATTCTGGAGTTGTAGCCTGCATAAAAGAGTAGAAATATATGAATAACAATAGAAACGAAAGTTATAATTAGATTAGAGAAAGGATACAAAATGCATGATTTTAGAACACTGGATCTCTGATCATTAAAAATTAAGTAGAGGCCAGTGGAACTTAGAACTGCATTTCCTCTTATGCTTGCTTTTCTTGAACCAATATCAACACTTCCAAGAAATGCAAATTCATAGCATTAGCTATATTTTCAGTGTCTCATTTGTAAGCTGACCCTAAAATGATGCCTTCACATATTACTAATCTAAAACAAACTGGCATGTGTATGGATCAAAATTAAGAATAAATAATTCACCTCTTGATTATTGTATACCATGCTAATGTCTATTGAAATTTAGGACAGTGGGGGCTTGAGGGATTTAAGTTGGCATGCATGGTCAGTATGGTGAATCACTCATCACTGTGAGTTGATGCAAAATAAGGCACTCATAGGCTTAGCATAGCAGTAAGTTCATATTAAACCTGGACAAAGAACACCTGACCTGTTTCAGTGCAACTGCTAAACCTGTAATTGTGTGGTTGTGGGGGCCCCCTTGGAGTCCAGGAAAAACAGCTTGATTGATTTTGTCTTCAAAGTCATACAATACCTTCAGCAAGAACTCAAAAGACAAATGTCAGTTCCACTAAAAAGAATATAGAGTTTAGCAAAAGAAAGAAGCAGAAGTGATCAAGATTAATAGATTATGCTAATACAAAGGCAAAAGGACAAGGATATATGAATATTAAAAATGGTCTTCTCCTTCAGCAACTGACCTGTTGGCCTTGTTTGTTAATCTCTTTTACGCCCTTCCTGTAGAAAATCATGGCTCCACGCGGCCCACGAAGTGACTTGTGAGTTGTGGTGGTCACTACATCTGCATACTCAAAAGGTGATGGGATGACACCAGCTGCAACCAACCCACTAATGTGTGCCATATCTGCTAACAATATAGCTTTCTGTTTGTCGCAAACCTGTGAAGACATGAACTTAAGACCCTATATCCCACCAAATGAAATAAAAACTGCAAGTGCTAATGCATCGCTAGCTTAATTGGAAATTGGCATGCACTGAATTACTCCAAAGGAGGTTACCTTGCGAATGCGTGAATAATCATAAAGACGAGCATAAGCACTAGCACCAGCAACTATTAACTTTGGTCTGAAAAGGGTAGCACTTTTCTCCAGCTGCAATTTATGTCACACATTCCTTTTATTCATTCATAGGCAGAGATACATAAATATATAATATATGCACATGACCCATCAATTGATTCTGCATTGTGTGCTTTCTACAATAATGAGCATGTTTATGCTCTGATGCAGGTATGGAATACAGATACTGCCAATTATGTTCATATAATTTTCATATTTTGCAACTAAGCGCTTTTATGAATCTCCATCACAATTACTTGGCAAATTCGCAATAATGAATATCACAGCTGGACGCATAAAAAGATAATAAAATTATAGGTTTCAGATGGTTGCAGCTTAAAAGCTGCAGGCTGGTTCCAAGATTTCATGTTCTTCCAGAAGTGGCTAGAATGGAAGATAAAAACTCTCTCTGCTTGAAATATTTAAAATGGTTAACAGCAGCCATAAATGGAAATGGAAAATCATTTGAAAGCAAGCAATGAAAGGGAAAATATGAGTCAAATCTTTTTCATTTAATTCAATTTTGGGAAAGGTTTTTTCTGGTGCTGGAAGAAAAAATATAAAGCTTTATGATCTATGTGTGTGTGTGTATGCGCATGCGCATGCCCATGCCCATGTTTACTGTGAATGTAGAATCTGCAATTAAATCCATTTCAGTACTATTTTTCTAAAGTTTGAATTACCAAGTATCAGTTAATTCTTCTTTTCTATGGATACCCAACATATTTATTCATTCTAGACTTCCAGTATATAAATATCTTTCTTCCTCCACTTCATGGCTCTGCCAAGACTATCAAATACAACGAATAAGAAAACATTTTAAAAAGAAGTGGACTACCTGGTCATAGTCAATATAGCCAGTGCTCTCATTCAATCTGTATGGCATTGTCTCAAAAAATATCGACACTGCAGATATTTTTTTGGTGTCCGTCTGCACATCAGGAAAAGAAATGAATATGAAGCTATATTTAATGACCAGAAAGTATTTCATAATAAAATCCCTATACAGGCTAAACCCACTTAAATGCCTAAAGAGACTGAATCCCAATTACCATTCATGTTAAAGCACTCCCAGCTGGTTTTCAATCTTAGTTTTAAAAATAAAAATCAACAAAGCAGAAAAAAAAATCCAAAAAAGAACTCAAAATTTCAAGCACAAAATAAAAAAAAAATGAATGGCTTTGCATTTGAACGTTTCCTTTTGATTCTTAGAAAATCAAGGAAATGAAAGAGAAAATTTTGACTACCTTTCTCCTTTACTCCCTTCTTCCTTTATTATTAAAAAGAAACCACAAGTGGGAAATGGAATTTGAAATCAGAGTTCCCTTTCAATATGGAATATGGAATGCATTTGTGCCACTACCTTGATCGCATTGGTTTGTATATTTTAATCATGTGGGAAAAAAAAAGAAAAGGAAAATAAGGTCTTCAAAAGAAATTTTGTTGTGGAGAAACATCATAGCAGGGGTCAATGAATTATATCCAGATAATTCTAGTAAAGTATAATAATTCAGTAATAAATAATAATAGTATAAAATATGATAATTGTTAGGCTGTAGACAGTAAATCAGATAAGCTTCAGTCCAAGAGGAAAAGGAGGCTATTAATTCATCCATGATGAACTACATTTCGAAAACAACTAGCTTCATCAGGTGCAAAAAATTCTTGTAGATATTCCAAGGAAACTATATCTACTGCACATTTAATATTAATATTAGGATGTTACATAAGATGAGTGAAGAAAGAAAGCCATAGTTTTTGCAAGAACCTGATAGCCATGAGAAAGATGCCCTCCATGAGGAAGATCAAGTGCCATGATTCTATCATGAGGTTTTAACAAAGCAGTGTAGACTTGAAAATTTGCTGGGGACCCAGATAGAGACTGCACATTCACTGCATACATAAAAAAGGGAGCCAAAGATTTAGAAAACACCAACAAGCCATGTTACCAGAATCAGCCCATTAACCATGATATGTGGATACCTGTCTCCCTTTGCCATTGAACAGCAGGAAACTCTTAAAAATATCAACAGGTAACCATCAATAGGAAAGAAAATGAAAAGAGTATGTATACCTCCCCATTTTTCAGGATCCAATCGAAATGCTTCCAATGCACGCTTCTGACACAATGTTTCAGCCATGTCAATATACCTGAAAAGTTGAAGCTCCATACTCAGGCCCTCAATTTGATCACAAAGTCCAAACGGAACAGATACAAGGGACAAGTATAAGAATATGGCAACCAAGATAACACATCAGGTTACACAGACTATGATAAGCATAAACAAGCCATAAAGACTGAAGGACTTTACTCATTTCCTCCATAGTATCTTGCTCCAGGATATCCTTCACTGTATTTGTTAGTCATTACTGATCCAACAGCTTGCATCACCGACACGGAAGTGAAGTTCTCTGAAGGGATGAGTTCAAGACCCTATACACCAAATTAATTTCAGTCAGATATCAAATTATAAACTTCTATAAAATATACTGATTTAGTCATATAAAACAATAAACAAATAAAACCCCAGTTGCCACCAAAGAACCAGTATTTAATTAATTTAATTAAGCAAATGTAATAAAATTAATTGCATCTAATTTTTTCCATGCACACACATACACAGCCAAAACATAAAAATAAAAATTCAAGACAAAAGAAAAGGGATAAAGATTAACTCTCAGGTGATATATCTCCAATTGTATCAGTTACACAACGGACCAGAATAAACGACATCCTTTAATGCTATATTTGTACTTGAAAAGGTTGATTTTGGTCCAATACGACAATTCCCAAAAGCAAATCATAACTGAAACGGCATGTACCTTCCATTGGCGCGCTTTCTCAAGCTCAATGATGTCAGAAATCTCAGGGTCCACGGCTTCCAGCGGTGCATTTAGTTGCTTTGGCCACTGTTAATGAAAAGAAAAGTGCCAAATTTATAGAAGGAGATTAAAGAAAGCGAAAAAGAAAATTAGAAATGTTAAAGATAAATAATTTATTGAGCTTACTGTAACGCCAGATTTCTCCTTCTCGTACACGGCTTCATTAGGCAACGAAGACTGCAAAAAAAAAATTATAAACAAAAGAACAATTTAACATGAGAATTAAAGACTAAAATGAAAGCGATAGAGACCTTGTAATAGACGGAAGTGGCATTGAAGAGAGGGCGAATGGGTTTATCAAAGGAAGAAGAGAGTCTGCGAAGCGCCATTGCCATGGCCATTGCTTCTCTCTATCTCTTGCTCGAATAGGTTTAGTACGTGTTTATGTTGGTTAAAGAAATAAATTTATTTATTTATATATATAACTTTTTTTTTTTTTCTGGTTCTGTTATCGTAGTGAGTTGGCTGCTGATGATCTTCGTTATCTCTACAAGCTCTGTCTCAGTGGCCTGGAAATGAAGTGGTGTACAATGGTCACTCTCAACTTCTATTTTCTCCATGCTTGGTTCTAATTGGCCCAATTCATAACACTCATGATAATTTAAAAATTGATAAATTATTTTAATTTATTGAAAAACATTTATAAAAAAATTTACTAACAACTATACCCATTTATGTATGAGGTTCAATAGATATTGATAAAAAAATTACTTTAATTTATAACAATTTGCACACTTTCAAAGCAAAATAGCCAGAAATTCTAACTCCGATCTACGTTTTTAATTTTATCATAACAATTGATAGTTGATTTATTTTTATATTATATTTTGACTGTATTAATTTTATAAAATAATTACTAATAAAATAGTATTTTTCTAATCATTAATTTTATTGTAATCATTTAAAAATAAAAAATTTCTCTTAAATATTATATAAAAAAATTTTAATAAATATTTTTTATTTATATAATGCATTAAGATAAAAACATATAATCGAGTAATTGTACTTTTCAAAGAGCAATAAATCTTGGGAGAGAGATGTAAAATGCTACACCAAAATCGGCCATGAAAGCCCTATCCAAACTCCCCCGTTTCTTAGCCACAAAGCGAAGATATATATAACCTAAGAAGACGCACATCATTTTTATTTTTGTGCGAGAAATTTGGCCACCAAAGATTTTAAATGGCTCTTTTCTCACCAACCAATGTAATGGGTAGAAGACATGTGTCATCATCACGTACATTGGTTGTCTATGTCAATGTTCCCTCTCAAGGGATGGGTTAATTATTATAAAAAAATCCAAAATTTCGTGCATTTTTCAATTTTAGCTAATTCTCTTTATCTTTGTCAATTTTAGTCTAGCAATATAATGTTAATGATTGATATTTCAATTTCAAATATTTCTTTGACACTTTTTAAATATTTTTTAATATGTGTAATTGTGTATTATATCCTATTCTTTCAAAAAATAATCATTATTCATAGTATCATATTTATATAAATGGAAATTTTAATTAATTTATTTGTAATTCATAGTTTCATGGATCATTGGCCCATATGCAAATGTTTAATACAAAGATAAGGCCCATACGAAGTTGGTCGTAAAGGAGTAATTGTACTGAGTTCAGGCTTTTCAAATACTGACGACCGAGTTGGGCCTAAAAACTATGAACTTAAAATCAAAATCCATTTCTTATTTACGCAAATAAAATAAAATAAGGAATTCAATGTTTCAATATTTAATAAATGTCATAAAATAGTAAAAATTGAGAAATCAACGCATTTGGTTAAAAAAAATACTCAAAGTAACCTCAAATAACATGACGCTGAACTGTACAGTGTGAGTCATCCTAAAATAAAGAAACACTAAAAAATAGGAAAAAGAAAAAAAAAACGCTGAAAAAAAAATGCTGAAAAAAGGAAATTCTAAAAAAAGGAAACAAAGAAACACAAAATCTGAAAGAGCAAATCTTTATATAACTTATATGATTCAATAACGAGGATGATTACCGGCGAAAACAACAATAACGACAGTAAATACGATATATATGATGTTATACTATATCAATAAATACTGCAAAATCAATTAAATACAGAATAAATATATATACGTTAACTAACAAATTTGATCAAACTAAGTAAATATATTGTGCATATATATTATATCAGTAAATATGGTGTATATTTATACTATATCAGTAAATACGGTGTGTGTATATATATTGTATCAGTATTAATCCAAACAGAATCAAAAGTCATATTTTGTCTCCACAAAATATAAATAACATTCATGGAGGTAAAAGTTTTTTGATAAAAATTAAGTTACTGATATGTTGATACAAAAATGAAATCTCAAAATAGAAAATGAGAGCTTACTGTAAATAAAGAAACAAAAAATAGAGGAGTAGAAATTGAAAACAAGAATGTCAGCAAAAAATGAAAAAATAAAAAAAGAAGATGAGAACTGACCGCAAAAAAATGTAGCAACAAAGAAAAAAAACTAAAAAAAGCAAACGAGCATTAAATTAGAAAATTAATACAAAAGAAAACACCAAGCAATTAAACATTAATAAAAAAGGAAATACAAAGCCATTAAAACTCTAATTTTCTAACAAATTAACGCATAACAAAATAAAAAAGGGCATAAAAGTAAAAATTAATCCAAAATAATAAAAATTTGAATTAAAAAATCAACATGACATTTTCTAGCATAAATTTAAAAAATATGACATCTATTAGAATTACCCATAAAAAAACAAAACTTGAAAAGTAAAGAGAATAGTTTGT
Organism: Jatropha multifida; assembly: GCA_948099535.1. Classification (NCBI taxonomy): domain Eukaryota; kingdom Viridiplantae; phylum Streptophyta; class Magnoliopsida; order Malpighiales; family Euphorbiaceae; genus Jatropha; species Jatropha multifida. The sequence goes on along the minus strand of CANUEX010145591.1, from coordinate 60,261 downwards.
TTTCAGAAAACAAACTTAGGATTATTAAAATTTACTTTTCTAAAACGATTTAGTTTTTTTCTATAATAAAAAAATTTTTCATTGATTAATTTTCTGACCATCTTTACATTAGATAAAATAAAAAATATTTTTCAAAAACAAATAAAGTCTAAATGTTGATTTAAGATATAATGATATATAGAAATAGTGTATAAACTCACTAATGCTAGTTCTTTGTTAAAAGATTAAGAAGAATTTTTTTTTTTAATAACAAAAGGTTACAACCGTTGAAATCATTAGTAATAAAAGAAAAATAAATTTCAACAACTTACCCAGATATGAGATTTTCTTTTTTTAAAGTGAAATAATCAAGGCCATAAATAAAATTCATAAAACAGAGAAACAGATGAAAAGAAAAAATATATAAATAATAACTTCATCCAGATATGATATTTCTTTTTTTGAAAGTGAAATAATTAAGGCCATAAATAAAATTCATGAAAGAGAGAAACAGATAGAAAGAAAAAAATATAAATATTACTTTATATAAATTAATTATCTATTGCAATTTTTTTTTTTTTAGAAATAAGCAAGTATTTAAAGTAAAGAAATGGCTTAGAATTTTAAATCTGAGCAAAAAGACTAGAAAGAAAGCTTGAACCTTCAATCTTATTGTTAATCTAATTTGACGTTTATATCAATTTCACCTTGAACTTTAATCTTATGTTGCAATAACACCCTAAAATATAATTAGGACTTAAATTGTAAATAAAAAATATGATCACTCATAATCTTAAGTTTGGATTAACTTAATACATTTATATGAATGAAAGAGTTTGAGTTAACAGAAAGAACAATCTCGATTATTATTTTTGATATTTTTAATTCTTTGTTTTATTAATTATATTGTTTTTTTAAAAAAAGAGTTCATGGATCAAATAATTGATTTTTAAATGTTATTTATTATCAATAAAAGAAAGAATTTAAAAATATAAAAAATAATAATAGATATTATTTTTACTATTAATCCGAACTTCTTTCCTCGTATATAAATTAATCTAAGCTCAAAGTTAAGAGTGAATCTATTTTTCATTTACAATTTAAGTTCTAATTATAATATTACAATAAAAGGTTAAAGTTATGAGTGAAATTAATTTGAAGGTCGAATTTAAGTGAAATTATAATAAAAAAATTAAAATTCATAATGAAATTGATATAAAAATCAAATCAGAATGAAATTATAATAAAATCTAAAATTGAGGATTAAACGACTATTAAATATATCATTATTTTTATATTCCACTCCATGTAAAATATTATTGTAAATAAATTATGTCCGTTTTTTATTGAAAAGCATGAATCATTGCAAACAAAGTGACATGACATTGGTTGGAAAAAGAATACAATATTATAAAGTTGTTCTAATAATTTATATATTTGCAATCTTTAAGTCTAATATTTTTTTGAAATCTTGCTTGATGAGCACTTGAAAATTAGTAAATGATCTAACTATTAAAATATCATTTCAAACTTGAAGATTCAATAAATCAAAATTGGATCCCAAAAAAGCTACTTTTTTTTTTAATTTCAACTAAATTTTTTTGGACATAAATCCAATATTATTACCACTTAGATTAAAATATTATTAAAATAACCAACAGATAAACACTACCGAAACAATTAGAATTAACAAGACAATTAATTTTACGGTAGAAATCCTAAATATAAAGCAAAAGGAATACTATTGTATTTATTCTGCCCATGTGAACTCACCAACTCTGTCCTAAGAGCATCCTCATTCAATTATGTGAAGCTCCACTGCAAACACCTTGTCCAACATTTCATTTGATTTGGTTTGTCCAAAATCCCACATGGCTCACAGCTTACAACAAAATAAAAGTCCAGTTAGTAATAATTTTTAAAGAACATGCTATTTTGATGTAAAAAGTAACGACAGAAGTTAGTAAGGGACCAATATATTTTTATTCTGTTTTCTTTAAGACAAGAAAAATAATTGAACGGACCATGGTTTGACAATTGATATATATATATAGAGAGAGAGAGAGAGAGGGGGGTGAAATAGTAATAATAAATGAAAAATCATGCAGAAGCTTGTTGAATATGATGCCACGTGAACGTAATACAGTAATTGATCTATGGAGATCGCAAGAGTTTGAATTGGTTAAAACATTGAGACAAAAACCAAACAAGGAGAGAGAAGAAGACAGACATTAACAATGGATGGCAACGAATCTTAGATGGTGAAATTAGAGAGAGAGAGAAGAAGATGTTTTTTCATTTTTCTTGCTTGCATTTAACAGTACTGTCTCTGTCCTTATCTCTTCACACAAACTAAGAGAAAACACGACAATCAACCTTAGTCCCCACAACACTTCGTTTTATGTGGGTATCGCTGGCTTTGCAGGTTCTGTCGTACCAAAATCACATGCTTTTAATTATTTTTCAAAAATTTTATTTATTTTTTTAACTGAATAATTTCCAAGATCACTCAATTCACATACGAAAGAGTTCATTATTTTAAATATTTTTAGTCTTATAAGTTAAGTTTTTCAATATTCCCTAACTAATTTTCAACGCTACAATTAAAAAAAAAAAAAGAATGAGTCCTTTGCAAAATGAATTTAGGATTGGTTAGGATGCATGCATGTTTGCTTATCTAGGTACCTTGAATCTTAATGTCTTAAGAAATATTATGTTTATTCTTTTTTGTTCTCTGTTTATGATTTGTTCCGCCACATTCTAGACCTCTGCAATAAACATTTTGAAAAGCAAAATCACTGGTTCGGTGGCTCTTGTTTTCCCTTCTTTTTCCTCCACTAAACCTTGTTACTGTTATTCGTCATCTTTACCAAATTACCAGTCAAATGTTTCACAATAAGATGTCCCAATATGCATACATGTCATGTCATTTTCACAGTGAACAACCAAATTTTTTCCATTTCCATGAAGAAAAATTATTTGTACGGCTCTAAACGAGCTGAATCTAAGTCCAGTTCTATTGAGTTCGATTTAGAATTAATAAAAGTATTGAAAAATCAAATTAAAGTCTGAGTCGTTCATAATTTGTAATTTAAAACGAGTTCGAGCTGAAATTTAAGTAAGAAATATTTATTAAACAAGTTTTTTTTTTCAAATTGAGTTTCGAACAATTCATTATTGGCTTGAAAAATTTACGATTTAATTATTTGTTATATCATAGTAATTAAAAAGGAAAAGGAAAATTGAAATATTTGGTATAGTAGTTATAAGCAGATGTGCCCCCTCAACCAACAAAGTCATGATTTTGATTTTAAGACAAGCAATTATCTAGTCGTAAAGCTTTTATGAATTAACACATTTGCTAATTTTATTCTTCTTTTCCTTTAAAAAGTAAAATAAAATACTATAATATAAGAACCTTTTAGCTTGTTGACTTTAATTAAAATAAAAAAATGAATAATTTATTTCGGACATTTCAAATTTAATGTAAACAATTATTTTGATACAAATAATTAAATTATAATAGTAGATCATGTTGCTGTTTCTTTGACTTCTAAAATTTCAGGTAAATACTGTTTTTATTGCACTTCATTAATTTTTTTTGTCAACTTATGAATATTCGCCACCTATATTTTAAGTCAAGTCAAGACATTCGGTCAACCCCATCCATGTAACATTAATGCCTAAACAAGAAGTTATTGCCAGATTATGAAATTTCAGATGGGATGAAAGAGATCTCTTCTCCTTTAATAAAAGATGTCTCACGTTCGAGCTTTAAATGTGATATCTTTTTAGAAGAGAGTGCTTTGTCCTTTTTGTGAGTTTGTCTAGCACGTATCTGAATTAATCGGATCAATGAATTTCGACACGGGATGAAAAAAAAATTGACAAAAGTTATATTGTGAATTAAATAGTTAATTATATAAGTCCTTTGTAATTCCCCTTATTTCCATTAATAATTTAATAGTTTGCTGCCATTAATTTATTTCCTCTTTATTTCAATTAATATTTTGCTTCTTCTATTCGGTAAATAAACTAGCTATGTCTCCATGCATTGCATAGAATGTATAATTAAATTTATTATATTTTCTCAAAAAAAAATAAATTTATTATGTTATTTTTAAATTTTAATAAAATATTTGTTTTTATCAGTACATTTTAAACTTTTGAGACATAAATTTTATTAATTGTATGTAGTAATTGATTTTAATGATTAATAATCTTATAATAAGTTTACTGTATGAATAGAAAACTTTTTTTTTCTTTTCAATAATTAATAATCCAAATAATATACCTATGTTTTGACATAATTAAATACCTTATCTTTGTAATTTAAAAATTATGTTTTTTCATTCCTTTAATTTAAATCTGCTAACGGTTTAAATTTCAAAAAATGAATGAAAGAATAATTTCGTTTAAGTGAGACAAATTACAAGAATAAAGTAATTAATTATGCCAAAATGTAAGGATAAAATCATATTTTTCCCATAAAAATAAATTAAAATAGAGACATATATATATTTGACTCAAATAAGAAAAAACTCACTGAGTAAAAATAAAATAAAAAGAAGAGGAAAATACATTGGTAGGACCCACAAAAATTATTGCAAAAAAGCATATAATTTATTTTTACTAGATGCTTCAAATCTATAAAAGGACATACACAACACTAACATATTATATTGTTGTAAGAGACATTATTTCCCATACAAGAAAAGATTTGCCATCAAAATACACACATATACACATACTTAATTACACCTATTTATCAACTCCCATTTTTTTAAGAAATGGACAAAGAAGCCATCATTCCTCTACCTCACCGGGGATCTTCGTGCCTCTCGGCTGGTTGCATGATGTCTCCTTCATGCTTCCCGGTGCACGACGGAATGGAGTACCAGCGCGTTCAATATGACAGTAACAACAATAGCAGCATCAAGAGAAGCCGGAGATGGCGATACTTGATAAGAAGGCTAGTACGAGATGGGAAAACCAGCATATATGGATCAAAGCCTCTATCCTTCCACTATGACGCTGTAAGTTACTCACAAAACTTCGATGAAGGTTGCCATTATCAAGAATCCATCATCCAAAAGTGTTGATGTTGAAAGATGCTAGATGGGATGTTGATGATTTACATTAAGAAGTTAATATTTTTGTTTTCACTGTTAATTAGAAGGTTTATTTTGAAGTTTTAGCTCATTATATGTTAATGTTTGTAGCTATGTTCAGATCTATTAATTGCTTATTGTCAAATCACTTACTATGGATCTGCTTGTTTGAGAGATACAGTAGATCTGCATATGCAGATCTTATGTGGTATTTCATTATGTAACTGTACAGTTTTGATACTCAAAAGAATTAGTTTTAGAATTATTGGAGTCCTAAAACAGTTAAATAACAATTTCAAACATTATTTATTTGTTTTTGATATTTGATGTAGATCTAGAGATTAGGGTTTGTGGCTGCTCATGATTAAGCTGAAGACTATGTCTGACTGCTACTCATTTTGCGTTGATGAGTTGTTTGTGGGTTACCAGAAATTTGTAGCAGAGGAGTGAAAGAGCGGGATTGGTACCGATGCCACTTGCATTAGCTAACAACATAACATGTTGTTGGATCCACAGAGGCATTGGCCCACCTAAGTTGGGAAGGAACGCTAGCTTTTCCTCCCTTTTTTTCTCTCTCTCTCTCTTTTTATCATCCAACATTATTATTATAATAGATATATGTTTTGATTCATTTCATTTAATTAGATAACTAGGTCATACATGACGTAAACGTTATACATGTGAAAATAGTACCCAGTACTTGAGTTATTATATATATTTTTTATTTTTTAATATAAAAATTAGATTATATAGTAAAAAATGGAAAAATTAAATTATTAACTGAATAATGCAAGCAGAAAATTTTATGGTTTCTTATAAAGATAAATATAATGACCTCCTTTTTAGTTAATAATTGTCATAAAATTTTATGTATTTTGTTTATAAATTTAAATTTTTGTGCTTGATACGAAAAAATGAAAATGAAAATTTTGCAGAATTTAATTCTGCTATTTAAATATAATTAAATTAAATTTTGTAGAATTTTTAATGAATTCTACCAACTTAAACGCTAAAGTTGTACGATAAAACTATCGATTTTTCTAGCAAGGAGCGGTATTAGATGGGGATCTAAAGGGCCATTGCACCCCAATTAATTTCTTATGAAAAATTATACTTTGATCCTTAAAAATATAAAAATTATACTTTACACCCCAATTAATTTCTTTTAGATTCGTCTCTCTTTAAAGATGGAACCGGTCCATGTACTCTAGGATTTCCCTGCTCCGATGCATTTAAAAAGAATATGAGCAGCTACTGTCCTAATAGGGTATGGATATTAATTTTTAGATACTCACTATTCATTATTTATTATATTAAGCTGGTTTGACGGTGGATATTTATAGGTATTCTATTTAGTAAAAATTATATTTTAAATAAATTTGAATTTAAATTGTTTAAAATTTGAGGATATTCTAACTGTATAAAGATATTTTAAATGAATTTTTAAATGGGTGCGAGAAGTAATAATTTATACGGATTATAAATAATAAAATTTTAAATGCACAGTTAAATTTTGTAGATACCGCCTTCCATCCCTAACTGCTTCTGGTCTTCGACTGGAGTGATGATCCTTTTTTGCCCTTTTTTTCTTTTTATTATTCCACATGTGGGGCTTTCAGAGGCAGGTATCCAATTTGGGTTGGGCCCGTAAATTCATTATGCATGTACCTTTACATTATATAAATTCTAAGGGCAGTGGTACATGTAACTATTCGTTTCAAGAATGGAGTATATTTTAATATTATTAATGAAATACAGTACTCTTAAGTGGATCTGACGTATAAAATATGAAAAAAGATTATATATGTAATTGACTAGGGGTAAAATAGACAATTCACTTCATTCTTAAAAGTGACGTAAAATTTATTGGACGGTAAATATATATATATATTTTTTAAATAAAGTGGATAATAACATATTTCTTATTAGCATGTTATAAATTATAAATAATAATATTATTATCTTTTCCTAAAAGAAAATAAGTTTTTGATAAATCATAATGATAAAAAAAATTAATTGTAAGTATGCCTATATTTTTATTAATTACAATAAAAAATTTTATTAATTACAATAAAATATATGTAAAATATATCAAGTAATTTTATTATTTGGATATAAAAATATCCTTTTTATTGTAGTGAATTTTTTTTAATTTGGGAATGAAAATTGACTATTATGAAAGAGTGAAAAGTTTATAACAAGCAAAGGCACAATAGAAGGAGAAACTTCCTCGATCCAAGCCCTCTCACAATCAAAATTATAAGCTAATTAACTAAGAGTATGAGTCGCTGAGTTATCTTCACTTGTAACATGATTACAAGAAAAATTATCAAATCTACTAATGATCAAATCAAGAACAAGCAACCTAGATTCATAATCAATATCTGAAATTATTTTGCACTGAAGAACAATATTAGCCAACCCCATATCAAGTACTGCTAACATGCTGAAAATGGCAACTTCGACTTTAGCGTGGTCAGACAATAAAGAGGAAGTCTAGTTTTTCGATCCAAAACTCATAACTGCATCATTTTTTAAGTTAAGTGAAAAATAAAAGTATGATATCCTAATTTTATAAATTATTTAAATGGACTTTCAAATATTGTAACTTTATTTAATTATAAAATATATATGGAGAATTTTTTTAGTGATAATTAAAGGTGTGCACAAATTCGTAGGATTACAAATGAAAATCTTTCTCCAATTTTTCTTACAAAAAAAAAAAAAATTTAAATTAATGAGCTCTACATTTGAATATTGTCCCAAGCTAATTATACTACAAATTTAGTTCTTTACTTAAATCTCTCTATGTCAATTTCAAGTTCATTAAATCTATCACTCGTACAATCTTAACTCTAAAAATAGTAACAATTGATCATTCATAAAGAGTTGTTTTACCAATATCTATATTCATTTTAATATAAAATATTTAAATCCATTAAAATTTAAGTAGCAATATTTATAGTCATCACAAACTCATTTAGTATAGCTTATACTTATTAATATTAATATAAATTTATTATAGTAGCTTAATTGAAAAAATAATTTTTTTATCTGTTCAAATTTCAATTATGTCAAAAATTAAATTTTAGGTAAAACATATAGCATGTATCAAAGTCCTTAATCAAAATCCATCATGGATAGTAAAATTGCGATCCTACTTCAGATCTTTTTATTAATAATATAAATCTACTATCTCTATTTAATACTTAACAAAATGAGATGCAATTATCATAGAAAAACAATATTAATATTATCACAGGAAAATATATTAATATATTTTGTGTTTTCTTTCCGTATTATAATAGTTCAAGGATTCTTTTCAAGTTGCGATGTTTTAATGAGATTACCAAATTAAGAGAGAAACTAATTTTTCTTATTTAGATATGGTGAATAAAGTTTGGAATGAATGAAAATCTCAATTATTTTTTACTATGTTCCATGAGATTTTAATCTCTCCAAATTGAAGAAAAAATTAGAATATAATAACAGAAAATTAAAAATGGATTAGTATATAGAAAGTTTCAATGTTAACCGATGAAAATTTAATTTTCTAAATGAAATTATAAATAAAATATTTTTTTATTTACGAATTTCCCTAATCTCAAATCAAGTCGAATGATTTATATTTAAAAAAAAAATAAATTTAACATGAAACTGGTCGAGTTGAGGTTGTACTATTGAATGGTTTTTATTACTCACTATTAAAAAAATATATTGAGTCGAGGTTTTCTTATTAAATGATGTTTCTATCTATTAATTTTTTTATTTATTATATTATAAAATAACAGTTTGTCATAAATGTTGATTTTATATATTTGTCCTTTTATATTAATAGTTTTACTTCTCTTGACTGCCAACATATCTGGGCCTATTTTTCAAAATTTGGCAATAAAAAATTATCATGCCTTGGAACGAATTGTTCCATCAATCATTTCCCAAATTCTAAATGGAACAAATTTTATTCAAAAGCTATAAGTAAATAAAATTTATTTTTAAAAAATGTGAAACATAATTTAAAATGAAAATAAAATTAATCAAGTCAAAATTTAAATATTAATGAATTTTAAAATAATTATTATATATGTAGAAACATGTAATTTGATATTTTTAAAAATTAAAGAAATATTTTTATGACTAAATATACAATATAAATTATTCTAAAAGAAATGAATTTAAGATAACAATTGATGATTAGTTAAACTACAAAGTACAAGTAATAAGGTACAATTTATATAGTTTAATTTATATAATTTGAGATTATAAAAGAGTAGAGATTTATAATTGAAGTCAAGGATTGGAGTATATAATTTAATTTTTTAATTAAAAGTATTATATTAAAAAATAATGAGAAGTCATGTATATATGATATAATTTGAATTACATGAAATCTGCCACGTCGGCATAGTCATGTATATATGTTATAATTTAACGTATTAATAAAATTAGTATAAAAATTATTTTAATGAAATCTGCCACGTCGGCATAGACCACCTGTCACATTCTCCAACCATTGCACAAAGATATTTTCAAAGTCCCTTCTAGTTTTCGTCACACGTTTAAACGTTTCCCGCAGATTTTTTTTCTCTCTGGCATTGCCTTTCAGTTCCGTTAACGAGCAAACAAGGTGAAGAATCTGATCCTCTCTTTCTCTCATTTCTTTGCTCTTTTCAATGTCGTTCTTGCTTTGATCATGATTGCCTCTTTCACATAGCTAATACATTGATTCTGCATTTACAACATTTTTCATAGACTCGCTTTTTATTTTATTTTATTTTTTTTACGTTTCTCTAACTTTAGATTCATTGTATTTCGGTGGATTTGTGATTTCTCGTCTCTTTCGATTTGTTTTTTTGGATGCTATTGAGGTTTCAATTTGGCCCGCCTGCCTTAGGAATTTGTTTCATTTCGCTTGTTATTGGAATGTTCTCCTGTTTATTTTTTATTTGGTAATGAAATTTGTCAAAAATGTGAAAATTAGATTGAATAGGATGCTTGCTGTTGTTGCATTGCATGTGGCATGTTGCTCATAACTGGGCTGTAGGGTTGTAAATGAACTGAACTAAGCTCCTCTTATTAGAGGTTTAATCGAGCTCGAGATAGGCTTTACAGATTATAGTAAACAAAAAAAAAAGAAGTAAAAAACTTTGCCTCTTTACAGGCTTTAACTTGAGCACGAGCTTGGCCCGTTTATTATTTGAGCTCGATAAGTAGACTCAAATTGTGCTTGTTAAAATTATCAAATGTGCTTAAATGAGCTTGTTTTAAGCTGAGCCTCAAGCCATTCATGACCAGTTTGGCTGAATTACAGCCCTACCTGTGGACTTGTGATTCAGTATTTGTACATGCGATTTGAATTTTAGGGAAGAATGCCAAGAAATTAGACCCAGTTAAGAAAATGTAAAGTTTTTCCTGGTTATTTGAATACACCAGAGTGGCACAATGACCTTTACACTAATTGAGTGTCAAAATTCAAACATTTGCTAGTCATTAATTTCAGATATTAACGATACATTACCCTTTTTTTGCCTTTGTTATAAACATCTATATTTTGAATAGCTGCTCAGTAAGATGCTTGTTTTCTCAACTCCTATGGTTGCATTTGTGTCACCCTACAGGTTACGTGCTTCCATGGATTGGTGATAATTTAGTAATCCATAACATCTTACAAAATGTGAATCTTGAAACTAGCCGAATTGATGTTTTCACACTTTTGCTATGTGGTGTTCTGTTTCCTGCTTTTCATGGTGGGTCCAAGAAATACAACGGGGTGATGAATTTGTTTATCCTTTCGAGCTGCAAACACCAAAATAATTCAGTTTCAAAGCATATAAAAGGAAACCAAAAAAACTTACTTGTGATTAGCTTATTTATACTTATTCACCTTGTGATAGAGGTTTATTATAGAACACTAGTTATTTTGTAATATTGAGTTATTGACCCTCTTGCAGATTAGAAATTTCTTTTGTTTGCTGCTTGCTCGTGTTTGTTTGACCTCAAATTTTTGTGCATCTTTAAGTAGTAGTGGTTTCTTTTGAGTCGAACTATGATAACAAGTAAAAGTTTCATGTGTTATTTGATGTTTTTATTTGTTAGTTATTTTTGTCTCTATGGTTTGAGGTAGGGGTTAAGCCATTGAGCTGAAAGGCAAATAGCGGACAGCCAAGCATTTTGGTTTTTGTTTGTTTATCTATTATAGTGCTCAACCTTGATAAATTGTAGTTATGCTCTGTATGTGTGTAGGCTTTGTAAAGTAGTGGTTTATATGTAGTAAGGTTGTTTCACTTAAAGGATTCTAGACATGGTTGAAATAATATTGGCATTAGTGCAAGTGAATGTTCATTTTTCTTGTATCTATATGGTTATTAAGAAGGATGAGGGTAAGAAAGTAAGGTTGATTAAATTGCTTAAATTATTTGTTTTAGTTAGAATTTGTATGCAGTAGAAATGTTGCAAAATATGTGGAAAAGTATGAAAAGCATTTAACTATTTATGCAACTGCAAGTCTATGGAGAAAGATTACTGTTGCCATGGGTTATCTCTTCTTGTTTTTAAGCAGTGTAAGGACAAGAAGAAGACCAAACTGTGTGTGGATGTCAGCTGTCAGAAAAATATGAGCTGTTTTGACGGAATGTATAGCCTATGCTTGAACAAGATTATGAAAATGAATCTCTTGGAAGATCTCAACTTACCTTGGACTTGCACACTTCTAGCAAAAGAAGAAAAATTTAACAAGAAAAGAGAAAACAGATTGGATATTGTGTCGAGAAACTAGGCTTATGCTGTTACTTTTATTAAGCACTTTAAATTATCCCTTAATATGCTTGAAGTTTGTTTTGGACATCTCATTGTTTAGATTAGTGAAGGAGTGTACTTTTCAGAATATTGGAGTACCTAGGTTATAGCATTTGGTGACTATCTCAAATTTCCTGCAGTACTGTACCTAGCTGTTTGGTTGTGAATGCAGTGCTTCTCTTTTTTGTAAAGCCCAATTTTTAGCTGCAGGGCCCTTGTGGATCTTTCTTGAGGAGGCCTAAGTCTATTGTTAATGCAAGCTGCTTTGAACAAGCTCTATACTTAAAGGAGATTTCAAATCCTTTTTAGTTGTAAAATTATTGCATGCGTCATAGTTTAAATTTAGGTCCATGTTCTTATGTTGGGAGAAAACCCAAATTTTTGCTAGCATGAGTGAGGAAGTACTTGAACTATTGAATAAAAATCGTTCATTCATTTAGTTGCTGGGTATCATATAAGTGAATGGCATGAGGAAGCAAAGGTTTCTTTCCCACTGCTAATATTCTGTTCGTAATGGCCTATCTTTTATTCAATTATAATTTATAGTAATGGATTCATTTTCTGATACATGTTATAATTTTTTATTTTTCTGGTGCAGGTTTTGAAGGAGCTTTGTTGAAAAATCAGTTTTCATGCAGGCCATTGTTATTGTATGTGATCTCTCTTGTAATTGCTATCATTATATATGTGGTCCATAAATGAATCAGCATTCAATTTCTTTTCAAACACTGGAAGAAGAATTACATTTAGATCTTCTTGTTTACCTAAAAAAGTCAAATCATATATGGATGTCTGAGAAAAATTTTAAACAAGCTATATTTTTATTTTATTATATGCAAGTTTACATAGATATTGGGTGGCTTCATGCATGGATCCAGACATGGTAGACACTGTCAGATTTATTATGCTAATTGATTTTGTCTAGATCAAGTGACTGACATTCATATTTCTATTCTTGGGTGGTTTACCTATTTGTCTCAATCGCAGTGTTGCTTTAATGCACTTTTAGACCGCTGTGATTTGATAAACACAGTGTTTGATTATCAATGTGGAAGTGTATGAACTCATGCTGCCGACCCACTGTCCATGGATAAGTCTTTATTCTTCTTACTTTTACTCTGTTGCTTTGGGTGGTGCCTCGGTGTTTGGGGTTTCAGGCTGGCTTAGTTGCAAATGGGTCAGGATGCAAGAATTTTCTTCACCGTTAAACCCATACATAAGAAAGGAATTTCCGGTTGTATTCTCTTCCCTTGTACCATAAACCTGAAAGAATAAGCCCATGGTTGAGCTTAGCAAGGATTAGATTCATTGTCTAGGTAGTTTTTACTTTTCAGAATATGAAGGTGGTTAATTGAGTTACTATGGATGCCTGAAGTGTCTGAGTAATCAAATCTTATTACCTTCTTGTACAACTCAATGTTTTCTTGACGTATGAGGTTTACCTTCTTATACAGTTCAACATTTTCCTTATGAATAAGGTTGCCCTGTGATGAAAACTGAAAAAATTAGTATTGGAATAGAAATAGGTTATAACAGCAACTTTTGAGACAATGATGGAGTTTTTTGAAGGACCTTTTGACTAAGCTCTTGTATTTCATCAGTCAAGATTTGTTCCTGTAGAAATTGAAATATAATGTATGATAATTACAAGTCATCCCATGAAATTATATGCGACATGTATTAGAATAGCAAATTTTTTAACCTTTTTCATGCGAATACCCCGCAAACTCATTTCCAATTGATTTTCTAGGCTTTGTAGGTCTTTGACCGTCAAACCATAAAGTTGTTCTCCCAATAGTTGTCTGCAATATCAGAATATGTATTTAGCTTAATCCGTAGACGTTGCATTTGACAGATAGAATGGGTTCACTTATCTCATATTTCTTAGAGTTTTTAGTTGCTATGTTTACATGCACAATTTGCAGTTTACCATCACTAACTGTTGTTATGCTTGAATAACACGTGGTTTTTGAAACCCGTTAGGAATGTTTTAGAGAATGCATGTTTTAACTTTATGACATTGTTATTGATAATTGTTTCAGGGAAAAATCTTTAGATGTGTTATTTTCAGCTGTTGTTAGGTCCTTTTTGTATATTCACTTTTATCTCTTTTGAGTTTTGACCACTTGGTCTGAGACTAGATAACATGAATTTGGCTTTGCGAACTTAACTTTGTCACGCTATCAATTTTTAAATTCACTCATTTCAACCAGATAGTCTTCTCATAAATGGTACAATAATTGTAATTTCAAGTAGAAGGATCATACCGATGGCTTTCTTGCAAGTTATGCAGCTGTTGCCTTAAGATTGCTGCTTCTCTTTGCCAAAACTATAAAGTCAAGCATCCGATATAAGGTTTAAGCATATAAATAAGATGTGCATGCAATGATGTGCATTTTTTGAATGCATAAATGGCATGCTAACTGTGAGATAAGCTTCCAATTCTTTTGAGGATGAGTTACTAGATAATTTAATATGAATTTTCTGGACTGATTTGCCCAGCTTCTAAACTAAAGAATTATAAGAGTTTGCTAAATGATACACGTAAGGCATGAATAAGAAACTAGTAATTTTGCAATGTTTTTTTTTCTGAACAAAGCAAATAAAAGAATTGAAAACAGAATACAAATTATGAACATATTGAAAATTCAAATTCAGCCATTTGATAGGAATTTCATATAAGTGGGAACAAGGGCTTGAATCTGCTTTTAAGGCTGATTAGGTATTGTGATATGCTTTTTCAAAATTTTTATGAATTCCTTTACTGTAATCATATAGCAATTAGGAGATGCCATCAATAACAATAAAGATTGCTTTATGAAACCTTGGAGTGATCAAAATTTGAACATTTTTTCTTGGTCATAGACTTTTTAATATACTTGTATACGTGTCTCTGCTTAATTGACTCGAGTAACTTTAGGGTGATACAAGTTTTTCATCTTAAAATACTTATTTCTTACAGATTCAATAAAATGCATGTTTCAAGGAACTTTTAGTAGGACTTTGTCTCATCCTGTTTAAGTAAAATGAAAATAGATATAGCCGTTCAATTTTTGGAAATTTCAGTCATTTATGATGCCTTTTAACTGGACTTAGATTGTAGTCCTTTTTATTTTATGAACAGATTAGTTTTAACTGGAATTGATGCTTTACTACATTAATTTTTATGTCATAACTCATAGGCCTTACATGTGGGGATCATTTATCATTGATTTTCTTTTTCTCTCTTTCTTTCACCTTATGTGCTTTGAACTAAGCCAAAATGTGGACATAGTTATTAGAAAGCAGATATGATGTAGTTCCAAGTATGTTATGATGACATGAATGTCTTATAAGTCATAGTATCCATTTGCAGTTCATGTTAACATATAGACTCGGTAATGAAGCTGTCCTGTTGGTCCACATCATTTTTTGTGTTGAAACAATTCAAGTTTTTCCATTATCACATTCAGTAATTTCTGTGCGCTGCTGCTTTCATTTTGCCTTCTGAACCCTTATTGCTAACTCAATCTAGACAAATTAGCAGTTCCATGTTTTTGATTGATATTTGCTCAATTGGGGGAGTCAATGCAACGTAATCTTCTCAAATAATATCTTTCTTTCTTTTTTCTTTTTAAAAAAATTTGAACGGAATTTTCTCATGATATAACTATTACGATGGTGGTAAAATTGCATTGAAGGAAATGAGAAGCAACTGGTAGAATATACCTTAACTTCTGATGTTGGATTCAGCAATTGCTGGTGTTCTTCTTTTGTTTTGTTGTATCGTTCAATAACAGATTTCATGCTGCTGAGAAGACAAGAGGATCATATTTTGCACAAGCATAGTTTTTATATTTAGAAAATAAGCAAAAAGTGGTGGCATCACTTCAAAAATAGTGGTGGCTAGAAAAGCAACTTTTGTTGTATTATGTGTTTTTCTTTTTGATATATGCTTCATATCTGGTGAATATCAAGTTTAATGCTTTGTCGTGAAAATATATTAAGGACAAGAAATCGGCAAAATCCAGTACAAATAAAAATGTAACATCCATTACATTTTGTGATCTACAGAAGTTTTCAATTTTTTAGCCCTTCCAATGTCATGTATGCTAGCAATTTCTCATAATTAGCCAAGCACCACTAAAATTTGTCATGATTGCCTACAGTGGTGCTTGGACATTGTAACTGGTAGTTTAATCTTTTGAACAGGCTTTAAATCTTACCGATGAAAGAAAAAGAAAGAACTGACTTTGATAAAAGATTTTTTATATTTGAGAATCCAATTGCATGGGTGGTTGATGACTCGTTGAGTATCTATTTTGATGTCTATTTTATCTATTCTTTTTTTTCTCCTTTTTTAGGTAAATTGATGTCTCTGCTTATTTTACTTCTTCAGCAGTCAACTTGGTGACACTGATGCCTTTTCAGGCTTTATAATTTTGCTTTTGCACATAGCTGATTCTAAATATGTGAATTAGAATGTAAGTTTGTATTGTTGTAAGCTTATGTCATGTTCTATAATAAAATGCATTTATTTTATTTTGCCTTTCATTATGATTTGAGATGACCACAAGGAATGCTCTACCCATATAAACTTGTGAATGCATTTGTTATCTGATACTACTTGACATGGAAAATTTCCAATCTATAGTGAGTTTTCTCAATTATTTTTGTTGCCTATATTATGATATCCCTTTCCAAAGATGACTTCTTGGCTTTTCCTCTACTTTATGGCATTAAAAAGAGTTTCTTTATTCACACATTCTGATAGCTTTAGGGATCTGAGTTGAGATAACTTCCCATTTCCTGTGAGCCTTGAATGGGAATTAGGTACCTCTTAGGCTTGATGCCTCCTAGCAGGGAAATGGGTTTAGAATGAAACTAAAGAACAAACACCATAAGTTTTCCACACTCTAGCCTCAGTTCAGCGAAAGTATTTTTTTTTATTGCTTGCACTATCTGTTTATTCCTTTTTCCTTGATGTCCCTTTTGTCACTCCCCGGTAGGTTGTGGATCCTTTCATCTTCCAATTTGCCTTTGGAGTTGATGTTGTTGTGTGTCTTATCTATTTGTATATCATCTATATATGCATGGAAATATATTGTTCATCATCTTTTCTGAAGCTTGAGAATCTTTGCATGAAGTTGTACTTTCTAATTGGTATGATGTAATCTTGATGGATTTACTTTTCCCATCAGATGTAGAGGGGATGGCAAAGAGAGAGGTTGTTAAGAATATGAGCGTAGGATCAAGTCACATGACAGTTTATAGGAAAGTCAATCTGATTCTTCTTGCGACTTATTTTTGCTAATTAATTCAAGCTCTTCAAAGGGAACTTGAAAGCCTTATCTCGTTAGAGAGAGCTCCAATCTCGTGTTTGGGAATATTCTAACCTACTTTATTAATAGCAATAATACCTCTTAAAATAGAGGATATAATGACAAACTAGGAAATTATAAAAACAGGAAGTTTAGTCTATTTAGGATTGGACTAACTAGAATCTAGGATCCTATATTAATTAGAAACCTATGTTTTATTGAATCCTACTTAAACTAATAATCCAACTAATTCTAAGGATCCTGTACTAATCAGGAATCCATGATAATTTAACTAATTAATAGTTCAATAATTCCAATACGTTTATAACAGAGGTGGAATTGATTAGAAGCCAAATGAGAAGTTCTAGAATCTGTGTTTGATTAAAATGTCAGTGCCAAGTGCATTTCGGTTTCCCCAAGTGATGGTAAAGAAAAGGTGTTCTGGCTTTTCTGTTTCAATTAAGAGGTTCTTTATTTTTTTAAGCTTGCTATATTTGTGTACGTCAATCGATTTTCATTTTTCTGTTCATATGACAGAATGAAGAGCATTTGTATTGTACTATTATATTTAAATTTATAGTTTAACTTTACCAATGATGATCACTGGATACATGGATTGGAGTGCTGTTGTATGAAAGCAGTCATATAATATCACTTATTACGCTCTGTGAATATTTTATGCTGATCAGACAAAGTGCAATTCTATCTTTTCTGTTAGAATTTTGTATTTCTCTCAACAATCCTTACCTTGGTTTAATAACGTATGATATGAAGAGCGAGTGGCAGATGAATATGAAATGAAGTTATTGACAAATTATGTGTTTGATATGGGAAAGTTGTATCAGATGGATTGGAAAAATTGAAAAGGAAGAAGAGAAGAAAAAGGGTAAGCTGTACCTGTCTTAGGAGGTAGATGGGAGATAGATAGGCAAATGTAGTTGTTCTATGTTGATGCATTCACAAATAGATTACTTGTAATCTATTAGGAATAATTTGACAGTAGAACCATGTTAGGATAACATTGATGTGTTTACTGAACCAAGGAAATAGAATTGTTAGAATTTGAATTTTGGAGCAAGATGAAAAACTTTGTTAGAATATGAGATTTAAGAGCAGTCAAAGTCAAGATCGCCCTTTCATTCTGAAGTGACGAAGGGATCATACCATTGGATAAGAGAAATGATAGAATCCTTTATGATTAGAGGGGAAAGGAAAACTGTGTGTGCTGTGTGTTTAACCTGAGTGTATAAAGGTTTTACAGTTTCTGTTTGTTTAGTACGAAAGCAGGCTGAAAATACTTCTATACATGCTCTCGAGGCTAACTAGATGACTTAAAGACATACATAGAAGATTTCTATTTGATAATGGTGAAATTTTTTGTACAAGTCGAGGTAAAGTTGCTGCAAGATATAAAATGGAAGTGTTAATTTGTTCCTAATCCCCTATTTTTTCGCTTTCTTCACTTCTCCCTGTTACCTTCTTCATCTTCTCTTCACAATGGATTTGTTTGTTTGGGAAATAAAATTGCATCAAAAATGAAAATTATCTCCTAACAATTAACTGTTGTGAAAGAGGGAAAAAAAAAGCCTAAAAAGATATGTCACGTTAGATTTGTTTGTTCTCAAAATTTTGCAAACTTTATGGATGAATTTAGGCTTAACATACAAAAAAAAACCCTGACGTACAGAGTTATTGCAAACCCTAACATACACCGGAAGTTGAAAGGTTTGTATTAATATCACCTTAAATGTAAATTTTGTTAGGATTTTGAATAAAAAAAATATTAAAGTGGATTTTATAGAATCTGTTGGGTTAATTAATTCAAGATGTCAAAGTATATTGTTTTGACACAACATGGTGCATTTCACTAACTTTTTTTTTCCCTAAAATTCCTAATCCTGCAACTCTTTCTTTCTTCTCGTTCTTCTTCCTTCGTGATAATCCTTATTGCAAAATCCTTCACCCTGATCCACAAATAGAGAGAGATGGCGGACGAACAACCATCCATGGCTAGCTGATGACGGAGCAAGGGACCTAAGGCTATAACTCGATCGGATGCCTTAGAGTGCCTAAAAGCTCTATTCGCAGTGGTGCTTGACACACAGCCCATCTGGTTCTAAAATTCCAAGGTCGAGCAGCAAAAATAGCATCATCATCATTAATATTAGGATGTAAGGTTAGAAAAAATGTGATTTTATTGAATTTAAATTAAGGTTTTGGTTGTTCGAAGAGTTAAAATTGATTTGTGATTTTGTTGAATTAAATTTCTATTCTATGACACCGCAACAAACTTATCAAGAAACTGAGAAAGTGGGAATGAGGAGGTGGAAATAGGGGAGGAAGAAGAAGAAACAAAGAAAATTAAAGATCAAAGAAGAGATTTGATTCCCTCGTCCGGTATAAGAGACTCGATTTTCTTAGTTCCTATTTTTCTTTTCTTTTTTATTTTTGTTTATTTGGTTAACTTCCATTATTGCAATGGGAGAAACGAGGAGAAGAAAGAAGAGGTTGGATAAAAACTGTGTCGTTTTGATAGGTTGGATTAAGTTAACTTAACATGAGTTTGTAAGATCCATTTTTAATAGTTTTTTATTCAAAATCCTAATAAAATTTACATTTAGGATGATATTAATACGAATTTTTCAATTTGGGATGCCAGGAAATGAAAGTCAATTTAAAGTGATTCTATAACAATTCGTATGAATCAAAATTTTTTTATAATTAAGCCATAAATTTATATATTTGACCTATTTCTCCACCAAATGTTCAAATAAAGTTGCTAATAATTATCTACATCGAATATTTTATAAATGATATAATTATTATATCTTAAGTTGCTAATTACCTACTGCCAACCACAATTAGTCTTATTAGGTATTATTACTTTTTTTTAAAGAAAATGGGTGAAGAATGGTTTTTGAGTTTGAATCTTTTCATCAACTATTACAGTGAAAAATAAGCTTTTATCATCAAGTGCGAGTTTGGGAGGGGAGAATAATTTTTTATAAATTTTAATTCTCTTAGAAGCTAGAAAAGTTTATCAAAAATTCATAAATTTAGGTCATATTTGGTAATGTTAGTTTTTTTTTAACTGTTAGCTGTATTCATCAAATGTCAAATGGAGCGACGTTTCATAATTTATTCTCTTAAAATCTAATGAGTGGAATTAAATGGAATAGATAGAGGAGAAAGCTAAACCATGTGATGGGGATTTGGAGGGGAGGGTAAGAATACCTATTCAACCTAAGTTATGATCATTCATCATAATAACGGTATGATGACTGCTGAATAAGGAAATGGGGAATCCATTCCGATTCCTATTCCTATTCAACCTACTAAAATGTTCTAAATTCATAATCTACTCAATCAAACTTTAGACATCAATGTAAATACTGAATATAATTATAAATAATAGAGAAGATGTTTTAACCTAATCAAAATGCTAAAACATTATGATAAAAGCTGTCATCAAATAGGGCTTCAGTTTTCTTTTTAACAAATTTTGTTTGACAAATAATAAATTCATTGTTCCCTAAGTTTTCTTATGTCAAGAGGAGAAATTGCGGTTCATGAGAGAATTGAACTTTATTTTGTTTTCATTTTTAATTTATGGATAATTTTTTAAGAATTTTTAATCATAACTCAGATTAGAGAGGTTAATTTTGAAGGGAAAGTATCCCAAGTGAAGAATTTCTCTTCTGGGTAGGACTTGGACTCTTGGAGGAATGCTAAGTGCAATAACTAAATTGATTGTTTTGCTTTTGGGTTTCATGCATATATTTTGGTCTTGCCACTAAAAAAGAGAGGTTCTTTTTTGGTGCTTTTTATTATCACTGCTGCTCTGTAAAGAAATGACCATGAAGAAAGAATTTTGTAGAGAGAGATCTGAATCGGAGAAAAAGGAGAGGTGAGAAAGCAAGGATGCCGTTTTGATGGCGGAAATGAAGGAGAAAGACCTTCCACAAATTTGTTATAAAGTAAGGATTCAAAAAGTTTGAATAATTAATTCGAATTCAGAAGCAACAAAAGCCATCTTGAACATGTAGTTTCGACAAAGAAAGAGTAAAGAAGGCAACAGCATAAACACTTTAGAGAGAGAAATAGTTTGGGAAGCTTGGCATCTAGGCTCTTCTTTGTTGATTCACTCACTCCAGCTCATTTGAACATGCCAGCTTTATTTCCAGTTTCGACATCGCGTGTAATATTATCAAATTGTTTTGATAGATATTTTAGTAGGTAATAGTTGTTTGAGTAGATTTTAAATGGTAAAAGCTGAACATCATAGGAATTAACTTTTTATGAAAAACTATTTATTTTAAACTCTAAAGCAAATTCAAATGCCATTTTATCGAATAATATAAAAAATAGACTCTATTTTGACCGATTAAAATGTTAAAAAATATTTAAAAAATTATTGCGGAACACAGTATAACACAAACCATTGTGGGATTGAAGTTTATCTACTATGCACAAAAAGTGGTAAGCATGCCTACGAAGCAGGATAGGGCAGATTGTTTATTTTCAATTAAAAATTATGAAAGTTGCCTTAAAAGCCAAGCGTGCAATGCATCCATAATAAAAGGCCAAATATTTAAGGATACAAAGGTATCACAAAAAGCTAGGCTGCTTGATTAAGCTTAGATGCTTTGATTAATTTTTATTTAGAAGGATACATTAATTAAGGTTATTTCATAGTATTGTTAGCTTTTCAATGTCTCTTTAGACCAATTTGGTAAGTGGGTAACATCATTTCTTATTACTAATTTATTGAATTGCAATATTATAATTCCTTAAAATAAAACAATGGAAAAGGTACTAAACCTAAATGGATATTAAATATCAACTTGATCTATATAATTGATTGTGGTATAATACCTACCAATAACATCCAGCTTTGTATGCATCATGCTTTGTTTTTTTTTAAGATCAACACTTTTTATTTAATAATGAAATGATACTTTTCCATAAAAGGAAAATACTATGTTTAACAGGTTTTTACTTAGATTGGAAAAAAGATAGTGTTACACCATGCAAAGACAAATTTATTCTTGTATCCAAACATGAGATTTTCAATGAAATCAGAAGAAAGCAAAACATTGTTGGGAACTTTCAAATAGTGTTGCATAAGTAACAAAATGATAAGAGAAGAAATTCCACCATGTAAAGACAAATATACCCTTGTATACAAACATGACAGTTGCTTTGAACCTAGCTACAAAGAGGTAAGGAGAAAACAAAACATATTGTTGGGAGCTTTCAAATAGGTGTGGCATAATTAACTGAATAAGAGAAGAAAGATAAGCTAATTAATCAGAATTTTATCAAATAAGCTATTAGGTTATTAGTTTAATATTTGTACCTAATTCACAGTATTATTACAAGATTGGAGAGAATTTTCAATTCACAAAAGAAATGATGAAAGGTGACTGATAAGAAGGATTTCATGATTTCCAAGTAATGGATTATGAGTACTAAAATATAAGAAACCTTATTAAGCCACTCACTTTTTATCTAAAACTGTAGAGCTTAAAGGTTTTCGAACTTCCAGTAAAATGCGCTCCTTGCAGATTGAGGTCACTTACTATTCTAGCCAACACTTTATTGTTTTTTTTTTATCTAAATTTGTAAGTTATTGTTTACTGTGGTAACAAGGCTTCTGAGTATATATAACGTTTGGAGTTTGAAATCCTAAACTCATTTTTCTTAATTTAACTAACCATCAATCTAAAACTTCACAAATCACGGTATGACAGGGGCTTCCCTTTTGCATATCCAACATGCAACTTGAATCAAATTAGTTACCAACTAGATAATGGATTATTATAGAACAGAAGGATTAAGTAGTGTATTCAATTGGCAATAATTTTGCTACCTAAAGTATGTTTCTTAACATACTCACCATATATCTCATTCTATAAATTTTTTTACCCTTCTTTTCACTTTCTAATATGTTTATCCTATCTTTGTTGGATTGCATCAATAGTTACTTTAGCCATACAGCTTGCTTATATGCACGTCTTCATTCTCAGACTTCATCTATTGATATCATCTCTACTATGTAAGCAAGTTTAAATCATTTGCTATAACAAATGTGAGGTACTTTCAATTATTACTTTCATATTTGGAAGTCTCATTTAGTTTTTTTCTGCTTTCCACCTTTCATTATTAAACTAATGCAAGTCCCTTTTGCTAGAATCCTCTTAATGTAATTCTTTTCCTATAGCTGCAAAGAAAAACTATCATAGGAGAAAAACTAAGTAGAAGAATTTAAACAGCAGTCTTGAATGGGATCTTATCAGCTAAAATTCCTAATACTCCTCCTATGTATAGCATTTTATTACATCATTACATCTTGTAAATTAGTGAAAATGATTTTGAAAATGCAAGCAGCATCCATACTTGAAGCTTTTTAATTTTAATTACTGCAGAACATATCCTCTCTTATTTTTCTTCGGTGGATACATAGGAGATTGTACTGTAACCAAACCCTAATTATCTAGTCATCATATATTTTAAATCTTTATAAATACATTAAATCAAATTAAATATAATAATTTTTTGCAGGAAGAAGTGAATATTCTGGAGGTGTAGACTGGCTAAATTTCCCAAACAAAAGAGCTAAATTTTAATAATTATTTCATGTAACAATAATAATTTATATTGACAAACGTCAAACCTGGTATTTGCAAATTCATAAAGCTTGCCGGAGCTAGAAAAGATAACAAGTCCAACTTCTGCATCACAAAGAATTGCTAACTCTTTTGCTTTCTTAATCAAACCCTTTCGTCGTTTCGAAAAGGTAACTTGTCTGCTTGTAGAATTATCAATTCTTCGAATCGCAATCTTCCCTCTTCCCATGATGATGAATGATTATCAATCTTTTTAGGGTTTCTGCAGCAAAAAATTAAGGAAGTGATTAGAAAAGAATCTTGATTAATATGAATACTAAGTAGGGATTATTGATTGGTTAAGGCAGAAAATAAGGATTCCAAGAAAAGCTTACTTGCTGGTTTAAGCAGCCAAAGGTAGCCTTTGAGTTATAATCAGAAAGTAGTAATACAGATGCTATTCCTTTATAAGCAATTACAAGCAAAAGGCTCTTTCTAGATTCGAGGGTGAAACTGTTTAATTTCAATTGGAATATTACAATTGGTAATCAGACATAGAATTTGTAACAGCAATTTATGATTATACATATAATATCATTTTTAATATAATTTTAATATTTTTTTTAATGGGTGCCGTCGGCCTATGACTTATTGACACACGGGAATGTAATTATTATTCGATGAACATTAGTGTTCACAAGCCATTTGGTCTCAATTTTATATTAGATTATTATTATTATATTATAATATAAACATACCCAGGTTTAGTTAATCTAATTATGGTTTATGCGTTAGGGCTAATTTTATATTTTACCTCAGAAATAAATCGAATAAGTTAGTATATTAATTCTCTTTTTTTTATTTATTTTAAGCATAAATGCAAGCTCAGTTGATATTAATAAAAGTTTCATAAGACTCTAAAAAATTAAGCCAAAATATTACCATCGATAGCACTCAGTAAATCGATAAAAGCTGAATTCAAGCAACTCGCCAGCCAGCTTAGATTTTTTTTTTCTCTGGCCAAAATTTCTAGAAGAAAATGTGATTTGTTTACTGAAAAATAGAAATAAACATCCAAAATTAGAGTAATAATATTAATAAGGAAATTGTAATGAGCACCTCTGTTAATGTTCATATATGAGGACTTTTTTTTCCCTTTAAAATTCATGATTCATAGAAATGCTTCTGAGTTAAAACTTAAAAGAGAAAAAAGAATTTGCATGGCTAAAAGAGAATTTTAATTTTCTTTGCCAAATGAGAAAGAATTTTCCGTTTCAGTTATCTGATAGAAACATTTTTACTGTCATATCGTAGATTAAAGTTAAGAATGATAAAGTAAATGATGACAAATGAGAATTAACTTTTGAAAATCTCAAAGGGCAGTTTCAATTAAGATTTTAGGCTTTGCATGATATTCTGTCCTCTTTAAATGGAAGTGTGCTTAGTGACGGAAAAATTAGAATTGTCTTTCTTGAAAAGAGAGAAATATTAATTATAAGTAAAGTGAGATGAGATCATCTTGCAATTCCAACGGATTGTATTTGGAGTATTCACAGTCAGTTTGATTTACCGATTGGAGCAAATAAATTCTATAAAATTTATTTAAAAATATAAAATTTTGTATTTAAAATAAAAAAAATATGAATTTAAATTTTATGAATTGGATTTTAAGAAATTAAATTAGCTTAATTTAAATCCTATAAAATTGTCGGAATTTGCAAATGAACTCCACATATTAACTGACTAATATTTATATTGACTAAACTGCCACTTCACTCAAATATTATTGACTAAACTACTCTCATTTATTTTTTTTAAAGAGTATCAAATTGCTATTGTATATGACTAATTCAAATAAATTTTTAATTTGAAATATATTTTAATCTATTAATAAAAATAAAAATAAAATTTAAACATTTGCAAGGACATAAAATTTGAAATTTTAAAATTTAATTAATTAATTATGGTGGAATATGAGTGATTTACTTATATTAGTATATTTATTAAATTATTATGTCAAGATTATTTTAAGAAATAAAGATAAATGAACTTTCATCTAAGAATTGTTCCAAACATAATTCTATGAAATTCAATTAAATTTTTTATTTTAAATTGTAGTATACTAAACATGACAAATTCATTTGTAAATAAATTTTATTTGAAATTCATTTATAAATAAATTTTACAATCATAGTTTTAGAATTAGAGAAAATAGGGAATTGGAATTCCTATCTACTAAGTTCCCATGTTCATTCTCTTCTACTTCCACCACATCTAAATTTTTAATAAATAATTATTTTTTTTTAATATTTGCAGAAGGTGTTCAGGTCCATATCTGTTTTAACGGTCCACAAATTAGACTAATTTTCTCTCTTCCTCGAGGCAAAGAAGCTGACCCAAGAAGAATTTACATTACGGAACCATGGTGATAAACCTCTCAAATGCTCTTTACCATTGTGCTACCATCATTCGGATTATAAATAACTAGTAATTAGTTTTTCCTTTAAGAGCGAATAGAGAGCAGTGAGATTTAAATAAAAGGGTTAAATATTTAATTTTTACTCTTAAATTTTTTATTCCATATCCCCTTTTAAACCAAAAAGGAAAAAAAATACTACAGCCTTATTAATATTAATCAAGTTATACTTCCGGAACATTAAAGTAGTTTATATGCTTTTGAAAGGAGGATTTTTATAGAAAAAAGTTTGAGGAACATTTGAATACGGTTTATGAATAATAACCCCAATTCCTTATACGTTTGCGACATAAAATATTTCGCAGCATGTGCGAGAGCACAATTGACTGACACAACACATGCGGACTGAATCCACCAGTCAAGGGGCGCGCTCACATCAAAAGTTTAGCCTAATCGCAAACTATCCGTACGACACTGGACATACATACAAACTATAAAGTACAAACCCTGTGCTTCGCCCTTTTTTTTTTAATTCCAAAAAAGGTAATTCAACTAGGAAAAATAACGTATGATGTATTGCTCTAAATAGGAACTATCTTGGATTTGGCACTCTTTTGATACACAAACAAATTTTAATAAAAAAAGTATATCATATAAAAGAAAACTTCAACAAAAAAGTATATCATTAAATTTCTAGACTATTAAATAAGTTATGGAATGGAAATTTGAATTTCAAGTTTTAATATTCATACATCAACAAAAATATTAGATGTATTAAAATTTCAATGTTCTATTCGAAATAGAAATTCTATTCTCTAAAAAAATTATAATTTATTTATTTAACTGAACAAAAATAATATGAATGGGTTAACCTGTCAAATCCTAATAGTGTGTGCTTTTAGCTGAGCGGAAACATCCCATTATTTACAATTGGGTAACAATCAGCACCGATATAAATCGAAAAATAATACTCAGCTGAGTACAAGTATTAGAAAGTGGTGGCAGAGGATTAGAGATTCAATACTCACAGTTGGTATTGCCTTTCGAACTTCACGTTCTCAGTGAAGTTCAGTGTACGGGCAGGTCAAGGTCCAGTAATCATGAAGCGGTTGGTGGCAGTCTCTGTACACGATTTTCTATTGGCTAAAGACCATGTGAAGATGACCAATGAGATTCGTTCTTAGCACAAGAAGTTGTATAGAAAGAAAAAAATAAAGACCTTGGATTAAGGAACCCTAATCTCAAGATTAGACTATATTAATGAATTAATTATGCAGTTTCTATGCCTCCTGCTCCGAGCTTGGCCAGGTGTCAATCATCAACAAATCATATATGCAAACACCAAGAAAGGAAAGATATAGTTATCCACATTTTTCATTAAACAAGTAACTACTAGTAAAAGTCACTTTAATCGCTCGACCCACCATCCATTGTCACTTCTTTTCAGTTGTGGATTTTAAAACAATAGCAATAAATTAGTGGAAGAAGCACATGATCTCCATCATATGTATAGTATTTCTTTTCGTACTTTGAGATTTGATTAAAATTACTACCTCACCAGTATTGTTTGATAAAATCACTAATTTATCCAGCTACGTTAAATTATTAAATTTTTTTATTCAAAAAATGTCATTTTTACTCGTTAATTAGTAAGTCAATAGTAAACAAATAGTAATGTTTTATTATTGGATACAAATTAACAAATAATCAAGCATTTCAATGGCAAAAATGTCACATTTTATATAAAAAGACCGAATAATTTAACTGGTTTAAACTTTAGGGACAAATTAATGATTTTACTAAACAATAGAGACGAATTAATACTTTTGACCAAATTTCAGGGACTAACTCTTTTTTTTTTTCATTCATTTATTTATTTTATAGGTGGGAGGAGAAGCATATTTCTCTTTTGATGTGCAAAGCCCACCTGATCATGTTCTTTAGAGTGATTAGATATGAACCTAATTCTTTTTACGTGCATATATTCTTCAATTGTTGGCATTTTGTACTTTCATTCACCTATTTCTTGTTGTTAGGGTTTATCTCCCTTTCACTTTCCTTCATTCTAAAGATATTATTATTGCACCACACACACACACACACAAACACACACATATTGCAGTCATGTAAATAATGCATTGTAAGATATATCTCCGGAGAAGCGCATTTTACGGGAAGTCGCAAAAAATCTTTACGACTCAATGGGATAAATTAACTTCCTAGCCATATATATATAAAGAATGCATCTGTAACTATTATGGGTTAAACTTGTAATACTGAAAGACTAAAAATTATTGTAAATTAACTACAAAAGTTTAGAAAGGAAGGTTTGTTTCTTCAGGTCCTTCAAAACGAATATAATCATACATAATTCCACGAAAAGGCCCTATACTTCTCGTTTGTGTAAGATATAGAGTGTTGTTTCCTCTTTTAAGTAGATAGCTTTGTACGTTAATGCTGTACAACCTATACAAACCGTGTATCCCATGCCTTGCAATTGCATTGTCTCTGCCTATTAACTTAGTTGTAAAATGAGGTTTCTTGGCTGTTCCGTGGTTGAACCGAACCTTCATTTCAAAACAGTTAACAATTTTGTTATAAATCTTGAAACGAAATTAATAACGTATGAAAAAAAAAGGATAAAAAAGAAATTAAGGACCCTAAGTTATTGTATTGAAATGTTACAATTATTTACCTGAAGTTCTGATCCAGCTGCTGATGCCAAGGCTACTTGGAGAGTATAATTTCCATTTTGGTTCGCATTTTCCAATTCAAATTTAATCTGCCATGTAGTTGCTCGGTACTTCTGATTTCCTATATTCCTGCTCAATGGAATAATTTTTATTTAATATTTCTAGGACGTTGGTTTTATCTGTTGTAAGATTGAATTTATATATTCACGACTTTATGAATCGTTAAATTTAAAATTGAGATTTTTTAAAATATAATCGACATTATGTTTATGTTTACACGTAAAGCAAAAAAATTAAAAAAAATAAAATAAGTACCTGGGAACCTGTGCAAAGAACCAATCCTGATGATAATTACTAACGCCAATCGTGTAAATGAGATCTTGGGTAGGATACAAATCAGTGTATCTATCCCATAACCCATATTGCCTAAATCTGTTAATTGAAATTAATCAATGATGAAAGGAGTAAAAAAGTACAGTGAAACTAGTAATTAAAGACAGTAATAAATAGTTATTAGTACTTTTGAGTTGGGTGATTAGTGTACAATTTGTTCTCTAGTGTTGGATATGTGTCAGGTACAAAAAACTCAGCGGCAGTGCGATCAGGAATGCCTATTTCCCAAAGGGTTGGACCATTTCTTGGCGGCTCATATACAAGGACACCCAGTTGCATTTCATATCCTGCAATGCAAATTAAAAACATAAATTGAAATTGTAACTAGTTGATATTATATCTGCGTATTTTTATAAACATGATAATCCAAGGGGAAAAAACCTTGTTGGATAGTGATGTTAGTGTCATATTTCCAATCTCCAATAACCCCAGGAACCCATGCATACAAATTATAATTTCCAGCTCGAACATTTTCAATTAAGAAATAACCTTCCTTGTTGGCTCTTGTCCAAAATTGATAACCCTAACAAAAGATAACGAAGAAAATGGAAATATGATAAGAGAAAGTAGAACATAGATGTAATTAGTAATTTTTCTAATATTTTATAGAAAATGAGGGATTCGGGTTTGGTTGACGGAGTTCACGTAATTAAAACCCTACTAACAAAACCAGAAGGGAAAAATAACCTGGGAATCTGTTTGCCATGAGCCCACTTCTCCTGGGGCTGCCAAACCCACATAAGCATGTCCAGCCCAAGTTAACCTCTTACTAGCATACCTATAATGAAAATGAAATTAAATCATTATGGACAACCTTTAATTTACTTGAAAATGTTCAATTCAAAGATGCTATAATGCTACCTGTCAAGAACTAACAATTGACCGGAAACTGCTCCACGCTGAGCTGAAGAAGGGAAATCCTCCGACTCAGGAAAATTGTACGGCCAATTTTCAACTTCTATCGACATCTAATATTGAAATTAATAAGTGTATATGAAATTAGTTTTTGAGAATTATAGAAAAAAAGTAAATGAAATTAATAGATAATTATGTAATACCTGTTGTTTAGCATCTTCCCAAAGTAACAAGGGTTCCTCTTGGGTAGAAATTGAATTGAGGTAAATATAAACTGGACCAAAAACTTTTTTCCATGGCTTTCCATTTCTGAATTGTGTATTTAAGTCCTTCCCAGTGTAATGGGTACTAGTAAACATCTGCATATAATAATCATGACCTTCATATTTACTTAATTCCTTCAAATTAAACTATTGGTCAATACAATTCTCGGATAAAGTTCGAGTATAAGTTTAATTGAGGTTTGATAAGCTGTGATTGACTTACCGAGAGAACAGTAGGGCCTACATGAGAGGTGAGATCTTGTTTGAAGGGCCCACCTGCACGATATTCATCACTCGGTGTGATCATCCAGAATCCCACAGGTGGACCCTCAGATATCCAACCATGCACCCTGCTGTCTTTATTGTCACACGAATATTGATATTTGTCTTCCACCTGTGCTTAATTAGCATTAGGAAACATACATTTCTTTTAAAAAAGATCATTTTCTTTTTCTTTTTTCAGTCATAAATTGGAATGCAATAGCTTTCTTTTTGTTTAAAAATTTGTAATATTATTTGTACATATACGAAAGAAATAGGAAGTACCTGTCCTCTGAGTTGGGGATTGATTGGATTGGCTAAGAGAATAGCCTCTGGATAGGCCAGACGTTTTCCACTGCGGAAGTCTGTACGTGATGGCATTACCCTTTGCCTATCATCTGATACTATCATCAACTGAAACCTGATGATCACTACACAACCCATTAGTATTGTAAAATCGAGCAATCATCCTTCTCCTGAGTTGGTTTTTGAAGAGTGAAGTAAAATATATAATTAGGGTTTTCCATAAATTATACATATGTAAGGGTTTGGTTAAATTAAAAAAGAAAGAGTGTATTTTGTTCCTTACCTGTCATTTTGAAGTTTAAAAACGATTCTAATTTGATCAATGTCAATGTCAGGCCATCCTTCCAACCGTTCTAATATGGCATACATGTAAATCCCTGAGCTGCCACGTCGCAATATATATCTGCAAACTTGTTCAGATTAATAACATAAGACTAGTTATAATTTTATTTTATTTGATAACTACATTGGTTAATCTTTCCATGGTTAATTCAAAAGTGTAATTTATTTTATTAAATTTAATTCCTTACAATTCGTCACTTAATACTTTTTACATAGTCTAAATAATTTAATTTAATTAAATCTAATAGTATTTATCAAAGAAGTTATAATTATAACAATACACTAAGGTGTAGTCGAGTAGTATAGATTTGAAAATTATAATTATTACAAAGGTTTAAATACTTATTTATCTTACAAACTAATAAAAAATTTACCTCTTGTCTACATTTAGAGGGACTGTGTTGTCGCCAATGGAAGCATTCCATGTTCTAGTGAATGAAACCTCCACTTGGTTTTCATCTTCCATTACAACACTAAATTTACTAGCTTTTAACCTGTATTTATAAATATATTAATAATTGAAAAATGAATGCATGAGATATTTTTACAGGAAATAAAAAATAATTTAATTACCTATCATAGGCTGTACGGCCTCCAGGCTTGTTCCACACAATATCCCAATACCTAAATTCAATTTATTTTTTTGGGAAATTAATAACCATTAATCAATAAATTTTAAATTTATATACTAAGAGATATTAGAAGTTTAAATTACATACCCTCGATTACCTTCTCGATTTTTAGTTGAGAGTACGTTTTCCATTTCATTGTATTGTATTTCGTTGATGTCACCATTGGGATTTGATAGAGTAACTTGGACGAGTCCATTATCTATAACGATCTGAAAGTAATTATGAATCAATTATTAAAAGAAAATAGCATTAATTAGATAGCGAAAAAATAATAAAAAAAAACAAAGATAATTACTTTGTGACCGTCCTTCAAATATAGCTGAACTCCAGGAGATGAGCAGTAGTCACTTTGCAAAACATCAATTCTGTCAATGAATTCAAAATGTTACGTCATAGAGAAGGAAAAAAAATAAAAATTGAAATCCTCCCTCAAGAATCATATATAGTGGATCAATTTTACTCTCTAAAGGTGTTTTTAAGTGATGAAAGCGATAATCAGAATGAAGAGCAAAGGAGAATTAATTAAATGTATGAGAATCAAGAATATACCCAGGAGAAGCAGCAGTAAAGAAGAAGAGTAAGATCAACCAAATAACCATTACCAGCCAGCCAACAAGAGAACCCATCTTCTTCTCCATTTTCACCTAAACAATGTGTCAAGAAGAATTGTATAGCAATGGAAGGGGAGTTGCAATGTTGAATCGTTTATAGCAAATTAATTATTTATGGCGGATAGAGTGCAATTGAAATATTTAAATATACGAGTTCATTTAGTTACATCTAGAGGGTGGTATATACTATATTTATGCAGGTGGCACTTCCTAAATCTAGATAGTGGCATATGCTCTGTGTTAGGTGCAACTATATACATATATAAATTATCTTTTATATCACTAAATTAAAACTTCCAATTGCCTTTAATATTAGATAGTCTTATGATAATGAAAAATTAATTGTAAACTCAATTCCATTTGAGGAACATACATTTTATGGACGAGGTCTAAATTTAAATTAATAATTTAAAAATACGCAAATTTCAATTTTATAATAATAAAATGTCTGTGGCCAATTTAAATTCATTTATGTTAGCCGGAAAACTATCTATGCGACACATAGAACTTTTTCTTTATTATTTTTTCACTAAAATCATCCCTCCCTCTGCTCCGGCTCAGATTTATCTCTGTCTTCCTCTCATTTTCATTTTATCTCTCTTTCCTTTTATTCCATGTTTCTCGTATTTTTCCCATTTCTCTTTCCTTAGCCAAACAATCTGCATTGTATAAGAAATAAGCATCCAAAATCTAGAAATAACCTTTACTAGATTTTCCAAGTTATTATCAATTCAAAAAAGCACATCACAAATTTAGGAAATGTAAATCAGAAAAAACTTAAAAAAATAAATTACTTTTGTTTGACGGAAAAAAAAAAAAAGTACGGGCTTTACCTTCTCAACACCAGACCATCGCCACCTCCTCCTTCCTTTTATGAACTTCAACTTGCTTTTCTCCTTTATTGCTATTATTCTTTTTGCAATATAAAAAAAATAAATAAA
Organism: Jatropha multifida; assembly: GCA_948099535.1. NCBI lineage: Eukaryota > Viridiplantae > Streptophyta > Magnoliopsida > Malpighiales > Euphorbiaceae > Jatropha > Jatropha multifida. The sequence goes on along the minus strand of CANUEX010145591.1, from coordinate 26,755 downwards.
CCTTTCAAAATTCAAAAACTGACTCGTAGAATTCCAAAAACACTAAATAGAAAAGAAGATTTCTCTTTTTCTCACCTTGACATGGAGGATGAATTTGGGCACAAACGAGAGTGGAGAGGAAAGAGAGAGGACAAGGTAAGTAGAGAGTCCAATTTGGAGGGGAGAGTTTTTTTCAATGGTGTTCATTTGACTGAAATTAGAAAGTCCGTATATGATGCCACGTAAAATTCCGGCGAATGGAAATGAATTTAAATCGGTGAGTGTTAAATTACACTTTTGTTCTTAATTATAATAAGGATATTTTTAACCAATAAAATTGTATTTCTATTTGCAAAAATGAAATAGGAATTGATCGGCAATTTGAAATCAACAAATTAACCAATTCATCTTAATTATGGGTTAACAAAAGTTTTGCTCATGCAAGATTTTTAGTCTCTTTCCTCTCACTCATAGAATTTCGCTAAATCATTAAAAATATTTTAAACTTTGCAGGTAGTTTTAATTATACCCTAAATCTAATTTTTTATTCCTAATGCTCTGAACTTCAATATTTAGTTACAATAGCACTCTAATTTCAAATTGTATCCAATTTAATAAATAAAATACGATTTTCTTTGGACTTATACTCTCTCTTATGATCAGATTAATTAAAAATTTACTATTTAACAATACCCTAATTAATTATATTGGTTAGAAATTTAAATTCATAAAATGACAAGTAAAATAATAAATTTTAGTTAGTTATAAGCATAAAATATTAGTTAAATTTTTTTTTGTCATTTCTTAAGCATAGAATTTTGTTTATATTTAGGTTAAATCTCTTATAAAAGTGGGTTTTATTTGTTGTGGTGTAATTTTATTTTTAGAGAATAATTAATTGTTAATAAAAGTATTTTATTTTTAAAATGAATAGATTATTTTTTATTTTAATATTTATACAACTAGACATAAATATTTATTTATTAGTCCACTTTGAGGAAAAATGTTAAATTGGGATCTATAAAAATAATATTTTATTCATTAAATGGGTACAATTTGAAATTAGGGTGCTATTATAATTAAAATAAAAGTTTAAAGTACTAGAAGAAGAAAGTCGGATTTAGGGTACAATTAAAACTAGCAGCAAAGTTTATGATATTTTTAACAGTTCAGCCTATAAAATTTAATAAATTATACTTCTCTGTCCCTTTTATTTGCTTGTTATTTCTTTTTTGAATATGCAAAAATATTTGCAAAGCTTCTAAATTTATACACTAAAATAATTATTTTTTCAATGATAACCTTTATCAATATTCGCTGAATGAATAATTTTTATTAATATTTTAATGAGTTAAGAGTGAAAACAACAAAATAATTTTTATTAATTGAATTATCTTTGGGTGACCATGAAGTTATGAGCAGGAAAGGTGTAGAGGCACACTTCAAGTATTAATTCTTATTTAATAAAAGAGTATTTATTATTAATTCTTATTTAACCGGACGTGTTTGACTTTGTTGTTTCAAAATCAAAACGATTTAATTAAAGTCTTTAATAATTTTTACAATAAAAGAAATAAAAAGAGGATGATGTGCATTTTATTCTTATGTAATATGTGAATTTTCGTTTTATTGTAATTGTACTCTATTTTTAATTTTTAGATAAATATACCTTAAAATGAAACTTATAGGTTAATTACATCTCATAATTAAAATTAGAAAAAATGGGTACAAATGTGTTAGATTCTACAATAAAAGTAAGAGAATAATTACAGTAGTGAAAATAATAAAATATAACATACAAAAAGTTACGTGATTCATTATTAATTATTTTAGAGTTATGTCCACGGAATAAATTCCGAATAATTTTTTTAAACTTATAAAAAGATTAATACAAATGAGATAAAATAGTAGCACTTGTTTCTGAAAAACACTCAAAAAATAATTTCTTTACTATTTTGTCACTCGTCCGTTTTAGAAAGGATTTCCTAAAACTCTCTATGCTCTTTCTTTTGTTTTGCGCTTCTTCTTTCTATGTTTGCTCTTACAAACTCTCATCTATTTATAGGAAAACGAAATGAATGCGTTAAAAGAAATTAGGCGAGGTGTTTGGCAGGCCAAAGAAAAAAGAAAGGAAAGAGAAAAGAGAAAGAAAAGTGGGCTGTGGATTGCTTTCCCACTTGAATGGAACCCACGACAACAAATTGCAACAACATGAATATGTGAAATTCGCAGTAATTTTACTTTCTGAAGTGATTGATTACATCATATTGAAGGGAAATTTTATCAATTGCATGTTCAAAATTCATGGTTTTTTTACTTGACAAAGATTAATTTTCATATATGAAATGAATTTCGGTTTTTTATTCCTCAATTTTGTAACAGATTAATTACATAAAAAGTGTCAAAATTTTATTTAATAAGGTTTTAATTTTCAATTTTTTTATATTTAGTTAATTCCTTGATTTGAAATAAACTAATTAAATAAAAATCAATTAATCAAAATTTAAATCCATATGTGAAACAAAAATTTCATTTACATTCGATTTTTCCTCGATTTTGCAACAAGTAAATTACATCAAAAGTATCAACCTTTATTTTTTTTCTAAACAACAGGCCTGTATCCATTGGCAGATCCATTTAATAAGAAGGATGGATTGACCCCTTTTTTTTTATTTTCTAATATATATATTTATATTAATAAATAAAATTCAATTTATTTATGTATTTAATCCCTCTTTTTTCAAAAAATTATACATGGATTCTGGAAAAAAATATTTCTAGTATGAGTTTAAGGGAAATCCAAGTTGATTGCTTCGAAAAGGAGACTGTCATAAGTAAATGATAGCCCAAGAATATTTGAAGGAACTGCAAGAACTACAAAACTTAAAGTATTCTCCAATTCCAAAGCCAAGAATCTCATACTAACCATTAGTAAAATATTAAAAGGCAATACCAAGATCAAAAGTAAACTTTTCTCGACTTATTTCCTTCAAGAGAATCTCCAAACTCTTAGATTGATCCAACTATTTCTTTAATCTTTATTCGATCAAGTTTCTTTGAAATCAATATATATTTTGCTTTCTTTGGAGCCAATTAATTTTGGTTTATAGATACATTTTCAGGGGACTTAAATAGCAATTTCTCCTGAAGAATCCTCTACAATTTGCACAAACTGGTTTGCGAATTACAAACTTTATCTTTATGTATAAACGTAATTTCTTGATTTCAGATTAAAATCAACCCAATTGGAAATCAAATTTGATTTAGCTAAGTTTGGAGTGGTCTCGGTTTTGAGCTAGATCGAACTGCCGAATCGCAAAAATTGGGTGCTAAAATTAAATTACTGTTCTCTTCTAATTTTAGGATGTCGGTGGGAATCATATGTCGAAGTGGCATCGTTGCCGCCACCGGAGGTATTTTAATGCAGGTCGCAGAGAACAAAGGGGACATGGTTGGCCTCGCAGGCAATTTCTTTACACGGTTGTTATAACAGGAGCTACTTTTTTCTCTTCCAAAGGGAGGATGATGATAATGGACAATTGATATAAAACATTTTCTCAATATTCTCATTCTAATCTTCAATAATTGCAAGGTACCTAGCATACGTTTTTTATAATTATAATTTTTTATAATAAAGTTTATTCAATTTTTATAATTATACTTTTTTTTCTTGAATTAAAGATGTCAATGGAAAAATAATGAAATCAATATATAGACATAACGAGATAGAATATTACAAGTCACAATAAGTTCAGGGGGCACAGAGTATAAAAGTTGATTTATAGTGAAATTCTAACCACTCAAAATGTTGGGTAAAGTTAAATGTTAAGCCTAATTCTTTTAAATCAAGTGTATCATGTAGTAACACACTTATTTAGAGTTGTAGAGATGAATAGAATAAATCAAGTAATTATAAATTTTTCAAAAATAATAATAGAATTTCTGTTCGAAACATATCATGACCGTTGGTCTCTGACTGATTTAAATTTATTTTTTAGCATCAACCTAAACTATAATTGACTTTTGAATTTTCGATTTCGATTTAAAATTTCAAACCGATAGATTTGGTCCAATTATAATTCATATACAGTACAGTTTGATTCTAGTTCAAATTCAACGTGACCATCCCTACTAATAGTACCTTCCCACGCCCATAACTATTATATATGCAGTATTAAAAAAGAAAAAGAAAGGAACTATCACATATGCACTCAGAATATTTAAAAAAAAGTTATAAATGCAATATCAATATCTGCTCGTATATTTTCCGAAAATATTTCTTATAAACGAAAAACGAAAAAATATAATTAGAGTCGATGAACACCTGAGTTCAAAGAAAATATTTTTAAAACTTTGGAAATTAATTTTCTATACATATTTGAATTGCAAGACTTAAGTTGTTCCGTTTTGTGCCTTCATGTTTGTGTTACAGAAAGAGCAGCACAACAATTCATGTGCAAGGTCTACTAGACAAGATATACAGCGAAGCAAAGATGAACTGCATATTGTCAAACATATATATAGATTGAAATGGCTTTTTGTTTCCCTGACGTGGGAAGCTATTCTCCAAGGACACAATAGCAAGAAGACAAAATTTGACCTTGCAAAAAACTTTTTAATAAAATATTTCCTGCAACATTGTTGGAAACAAAATTAATTAATCCAATAATTAGGTGAACTTTATATTAAACCTATTTTCTTTATGATTTCAAATAGTTGACACTGTTGTGCCGGAGATAATTCCGCAGTGATGGTTAATCATTCCCTTATAAGAGTTTGATTATTATAAAAATAAATTGAAGGTTTATGTATCTATATATATATGGCTGACAGCTGATTCTGTACGGTACATCATTTCATCTCTTTTCTGCTTCCATGGCCATCTTCTTGCAATAACTTTCTTATTTATAATCTTTCATTTACTAATTCTTGAATTTGCAAGTTCCTTTAATTTCAAAATAACTCTCTTCGATCCTGTTTCTACCAATATTTTATATCATGGTGATGCAGTGCCTTCTGTTGGCGCTGTTGAACTAATTAGCAAGCTTACTTATGGATGTCGTGTTGGTTGGGTCACCTATGCAGAACCTATTCCTGTTTGGGATTCTCATACAGGAAAGATTTCTGATTTCTCGACCCATTTCTCTTTCATTATCGATCTTCAAGGTCGTTCTGCTTACGGCCACGGTATTGTATTCTTTCTTGCTCCTGTTGGATTTCAAATCCCTCCTAATTCTGCCGGTGGGTTTTTAGGCCTTTTTAATACGTGGACTAGTGATTCTTCTCAAAACCAAGTAGTTACTGTGGAATTTGATTCATTTCCAAATCCAGAATGGGATCCTCCAGTAGAACATGTTGGGATTAATAATAACTCTATTGCTTCTGCTGTTTATACTCCTTGGAATGCTAGTCTCCATAGCGGAGATAGTGCTGATGTTTGGATTACCTACAATTCTTCTAGTAAAAATTTGAGCGTGTCCCGGAACTATAAATCCACCTCAAATTCTCATGAGAATTCCAGTTTGTTTTACACAATCGACTTAGTCAAAGCTTTGCCTGAGAAAGTAACTATTGGATTATCGGCTGCAACAGGCATAAATGGAGCTAGGCATACAGTTCAATCGTGGGAGTTTAGTTCAAGTTTAGATATCAAGATTACAAATGGAGATAAGTCAAAGAAGATTAAAGTAATTGTTAGCGTTTCGATCTCAGCTTTTCTTTTAATAGCTGGAGTGGTGTTAGCATTGGAGATTTCACGAAGGAGAAAGAAGATTATCAGAAGGAAAAAAGTTGAGGCAATAAAATTGTCAACAGGCATAACTTCCATTAGTGAAGATCTTGAAAGAGGAGCAGGGCCAAGAAGATTTTCCTATGCAGATCTTGTTTCATCAACCAATAATTTCTCTGATGAGAGAAAGCTAGGAGAAGGAGGGTTTGGTGCTGTTTATAAAGGGCATTTAAATGAAATAGATATGGCAATTGCTGTAAAGAAATTTTCAAGGGGATCTAAACAAGGGAAAAAAGAGTACATTACTGAAGTCAAAACCATTAGTCAACTGAGGCACAGAAATTTGGTACAACTAATTGGTTGGTGTCATGACAGAGGTGAATTTCTACTTGTTTATGAGTTCATGCCAAATGGTAGTCTTGATTCTCACTTGTTTGGCAAGAAAAATCCTCTTCCATGGTCTGTGCGCTACAAAATATCACTTGGATTGGCTTCTGCTTTGTTATATCTTCATGAAGAATGGGAGCAATGTGTAGTACAACTTAAAACTTGGCGATTCTAATTTGGCTTATGGATCATGAACTGGGTCCTCAAACAACAGCAATTGCAGGCACGTTAGGGTATTTGGCCCCGGAATATATAAGCACGGGAAGAGCTAGCAAAGATTCTGACGTATTTAGTTTCGGAGTTGTTGCGTTAGAAATTGCAAGTGGAAGAAAGGCGATCGATCCCATTGTGCAAAAGAGTGGAATAAGTTTGGTAGAGTGGATTTGGGATCTTTATGGATGTGGAAAATTGCATTTAGGCATTGACAAGAGGCTTAATATGGAGTATAATGAGAAAGAAATTGAATGCCTAATGATTGTTGGATTATGGTGTGCACATCCTGATTATAGAGTAAGGCCATCAATCAGACAAGCAATTCAAGTGTTGAATTTTGAAGCTGCAATTCCCGATTTGCCTGCTAAAATGCCCGTTCCTATGTTTTGTGTGCCTACGCCATCTATTAGTTCTACTGAGCCTTCCATCACTAATTCTAGCATTGGAGTTGGTCGTTGATTAGTTAAATAATCAGATTGTTGGGTCATGAACATTTTGATTCATTGGTTTGGTCTTTTCCGTTGTGAATCTTTCTTCTTGTACTGCAAAATTGTTTTGTTTCTTTCTTATCAGCACATGATTGAATTTTTTTTTTTCTAAATTGTAATTCATTAATAATAATATTAAGAATTACAAATAAAGATATAAACTAAATATAAAATTTTATTATTAGTAGCTGATAGAGTTCACTGATCTTTCAACGAATTAAAAGAATTTATATCCTTTTGAATAATAAAACTAAAACTTAGAAGTATAATATTAATTAGATCTATCCATTTGGAATTGATCTTGACAAAATATATAAATTTTCATAGCAGCAACTAATCCGTTTATTAATTTGAATGTCAAAATAATAACTCCTCTGGATATTTTATAATTAGATTATTTTTTTAATAATTTGCAATATATAATGACTACAGATGAATTTCTGCCGCCATGTGTTAATAGAATCAATAGAGGAACAAGTTGCATTACCAGATTCCATTCATCGAAGATGCAAGCCTGCAAATCAAGATTTAAAATCTCCAACCAAATAAAATTAAATATCATAATTTTATATAGTAATAAATCCTCACAACGGCAAAAAAAACTCCAAATATGAAGACAACTAACAACCAACAATTACAAAACAAAAAAAATAGATATGTTATAGGAAAAACAGATCTGAGTTTGAAGATTAAAAGCAAAAGAAGGTGAAGCGAAAGAGATAATAAAAAGTAGGAGGTAAGGCTAACACTGTAGGGTTAGAAAATTAGAGAGAAAGAGAGTAATTTTGTACCAAAGAGAGACAAAGTAATTGATGGTGAATATTGATGCTAATAATAGTTAAAAGAATTTTTTTTTGAGTGGAAATAGTTAAGCTAAAATTAATAATCATTGAAAGCTTTTATAAATTAAAATAACACTGCGAGCTATACAATAGGAGTAACCTTCTTCTTGACTCACCAAATTGATAAAAGCAACTGTAGTCAAGAAGACTTGAACTCAAAATTTCTCATTCTTAATATAAGTGAAAAGACCAATTAAATTACCATCTGATTGACAGAGTGTGAGCTGAATTTTTGAACTTGCAAGTTCATAGTAATATTGAATTGAATCTTAACATAAATTATACGAGGGTGTCTTTTCTTGTAATTGAGTCTAAAGACAACACAATATAAGAGATTTCAAAAGGTAAAATTAATCCCTTCTAGATAGCTCATTTTGATTTGAAACATAACAAGAAAATTATATATAAAAGTTCAAATTCAGATTCAAGTTTTCTTCTCCTCTTGTTTTGTTTCCCTTCTTTCCTAACTAAAAGTACTTTATCAAGTTATGATTTGGCTTGACATCGTGAATTTGTCATCCGAGTGCTTTCCACCAAATTGCCTATTAGATCTTGGATTGCCATTCTTGTATTTTATCCTTATTTTAATGTACGGTTAGAAAAAAAATTACATATTAGTCTAAAACCGTACAATTGAAACTTGTCCAAAATTATTTTCTAAATTATAGCTGAAACTTTTGCTCATGGAAAATACGGTAAGACGATTTAACATACGGCAACCGTACCTGGAATGGGATCCTCCGGTCCAACATATCGGAATTAACATAAATTCGCTCTCTTCAGTTACATATGCTCCTTGGAACGTGACTTTACACAGTTCAGATACTGCAGATGTATGGATTTCTTATAATGGAAGCACAAAAAATCTTACTGTTTCTTGGAAATATAGACTTACTGCAAATTCTCAAGAAAGTGACAGTCTTTCTTACATTGTTGATCTCAGAGAGTTTCTTCCTCAATGGGTCAAAATTGGGTTTTCAGCTGCGACAAGAGATTTCGTTGAACGACATGCAGTTTATTCATGGGATTTCAGTTCAAGTTTGGAGGCAGATGAAAAACATCCAAAAAATGCTAAAAGGTTAGGACTTTTACTATTTATAGCAGGACCCATTGCTATTGTTTTACTAGGTGTGATGGCTATAGTAACAGGTGTTTTGTGCAGAACAAAGTTAATGAAAGGGAAAAAAAGGAAAATAAAATTGACTTCAATTGATAAAGATATTGAAAAGGGAAGAGGTCCACAGAGATTTTCTTATAATGATCTTGTTTTAGCTACGAAAAACTTCTCCAGCGAGTCCAAGTTAGATACTGCAATTTATGAAGGGTATCTTGCCCATTTAAAAATGGCAGTTTCGGAGAAGAAATTACAATCCGACTCAAAAGAGGTGAAAAGAAAGTATATAACTGAAGTGAAGATACTCAGTAAGATAAACCACAAGAATATTGTTCAATTAATCGGTTGTTGCCATGAAAATGATGAGCTTTTGCTTGTTTACGAGTCTACTTCAAGTAGTAAGAAGCTTGATTCCAACCTTTTTGGGAAAAGAAAGCCACTCACTTGGAATATTAGATATAAACTAGTTCTTGAATTAGCCTACACTTTGCTTTACCTTCATGAAGAGTTGGAGCAATGTGTAGTGCATGGCAATATCAAATTAACTAGTATAATGCTCGATTCGAATTCTAATGTGAAGATTTTCGATTTTGGATTAGCACAGCTTGTCGATCATGAACTTAGGCAGGCATCGGAAAGTGTAAGACAGATGGGATTAGTAAAGAATCAGATGTTTATGGATTTGGTGTGGCCGTGTTGGAGATTGTGAGTGGAAGAAAGGTAACTGAGCCTATTGAAGAAACACCTGATATGGGTTTCGTAGAGTGGATTTCCCATCTTTACAGAAATGGAACACTTAGGTTAGCAGTGGATAAGAGATTAGTGATTAATGAGTGTGATTTAAAACAAATGGAGTGTTTGATTATTGTCGGATTATGGTGTGCTAATCCAGACAAGAGTTTGAAGCCTTCGATAAGGCAAGCTGTTCATGTTCTTAAGTTTGATGCAGTATTGCCCAAGCTTTTTTCACATTAGATGATTTTTTTGCATACATCTTGTGAGGAGCTCAAACAATTATGTTTATTTCCAATGAAGTGTATTATTATTTTAAGTTTATTTCAAATAAAGTAATTCCAGAAATGTTAAATCTGCAGCTATTTTTTGTAATGCTGCTTAGTTAATTAATATAAAAATACACAAAATATAATAAATTAAGAAAACTTATTTTTAAGGAATTAAGATAAGGTGAAATATAACTGAAATTTTTATTATCAAGAGAATTTACATCAATTATATAAATGGAACATTCTATTAATTATTGCTGATAAAAGAGAAACTTTTCCTAATGTCTTTAATTTTAATAAATAAATAAATTTGTTTGTTGCTGATAAAAGATAAATTGATGGTAAATAGCTTACTTTTTAAATGAAATGACCTGTCAATGGAGTGGAAGCAAAAATTGTGAATGTTGTAATTATTTCTTGAAAGTACAGGAATGAAAATGTTTTTATGGTATAATTTAGAAAACCCATATGTATTTTACCTTAGATGTATCATCAAGAGACGTATACGAGTAGTTATATTATATTCAAGTTCTATCGACCAAAAAACTATTTAAGGAAGACTTTGTATTATGCTCAAGTTTCTGAATTGCGTGGATATATTATGTTGTCCTAAGGTCTAATGACAAATAGAAATGTCTATTAGTTACAGCTACATGAAACACCTGTCATAGATTTCTATTCTACATTCGATCGATCCGACAATCTTGGCTTTGCTTTCGATGTTAGAATTATGTTATTATTGTTATTATTAATTTTACATTTGATTCTATATGTTTGATTTCATTACTAATTCCATTATCCCTCTTCTCAATAGTCACCATGCTCACCTTTTCCTACAGTATCCTGGAGCCATCGAATTCGACGATGTAAAGTACATGTGCCAAACTGGCAGAGCCATTTTTGCAGAGAAAATACCTATTTGAGATTCAAAAACGAACCAACTCACTGATTTCACCACCGATTTCTCTTTTTACATCGATATCCAACACCGTAACCAGTATGGTTCTGGTCTTGCTTTCCTTCTTGCTCCTGTTGGATCTCACCTCCCAATAAATTCTGCCGGTGGTTTTTTAGGTCTTTATAACTTCACAAACAGCGATTCAGCTGAAAATCAAATGGTTCATATTGAATTTGATTCCTATTTTAATCGCGAGTGGGACCCGAATTTTCTTCATGTGGGTATTAATAATAATTCAATTCATTCTTCCGTGTTTACCCGTTGGAATGCTAGTTTTCATAGTGGTGATCCTGCTAATGTGTCAATTGCTTATAACTCAAAATCCAAGAATTTAACCGTTTCTTGGAAATATCAAAAAACTTCAATTCCTTCAGAAAATACAATCCTTTTTCTTATTATTGATCTCATGAAGATTCTTCCTGAATGGGTCATTATTGGGTTTTCTGCTAGTACTAGCAATCGCATAGAACGACATGTAGTTCAATCGTGGAAGTTCGATTCGAATTTGGAGATACATGGAGAAAAAGAAATAAATCCTTCATAATTACGGCTTGTAGAAGGTTTAGCAGTTTCAGGAGCTATTCTATTAACTGCTACCGCTGCATTTGTTATTTTCAGCATAAGGAAGTGGAAGATAGAGAATTCAAAAGAGAAAATGAGTTTGAAATCAATTAACATTGAACTTGAAAATGAAACCGGACCGAGAAGATTTTCTTACAAGGATCTTGTTAAAGCTACAAGTAACTTCTCAAATGAGAAGAAGTTAGGTCAGGGAGGATTTGGTGCCGTTTACAAAGGATATTTAAGTCACTTAGGCAGAGCTGTTGCTGTAAAGAAAATTTCAAGTAGTTTAGAAGATGGAAAAAATGAGTATATGTCTGAGGTAAAAATTATTAGCCAATTGAAACATAGAAATGTTGTGCAACTTATTGGATGGTGTCATGATAAAGGCAAGTTCCTTCTTGTTTATGAGATCATGCCTAATGGCAGTCTTGATGCTCACCTCTTCGAGAAGAAATTTCCTTTAACATGGACTGCAAGGTACAAAATTGCTCTCGGTTTAGCTTCAGCTTTGCTCTACCTTCATGAAGAAATCGATGGAGGGAAATGTTTTTTACACCGCGATATTAAACCGAGTAACATAATGCTAGACTCGAGTTTTAATGTTAGACTTGGTGACTTTGGATTAGCTAAATACATGGAGCAGGAGTTAGGGTTACAGACAACAAAAGTGGCTGGCACTAGAGGGTATATAGCTCCAGAGTATATAAGCACAGGTAGGGCGAGTAAAGAATCTGATGTTTATAGTTTTGGGATTGTTGCATTGGAAATTGTGACAGGAAGAAAAATGAGTCGACTTGTTGAACATAATAATGAAATGATGACATTAGTGGACTGGATTAGGGATCTTTACAGAACTGGGAATTTAAGAATGGGAGTTGATGAGATACTTGAGATGGATTTTGATGACAGACAAATGGAGCGTTTGATGGTTGTTGGATTGTGTTGTGCTCATTCTGATAAAAAGATTAGGCCTCCTATAAAGCAAGTAATTCGAATGCTTAATTTTGAAGTTGATTTACCTAATCCTGAAACAGGAAATTCAGCAATGGCCGTTAATGTTCCAGAAGGAGAATCTTCTAGCTCTGAACCAAAGTCACAAAATTTAATGTCATATTCAAGTTTTGGAGGTCGTTAAACAAGCAATTGTGTTTGTTGTAAGAGTTGCTTTTGATAAATTATTGCCTTTCTTTGCAGGAAAATAAAAAACCGATCATTTTTTTTGCACATGTATTTAAACTTGGAGGTAAAATTCTTCCGAGGATATAGTTTACTCCTACTCATCCAGCCGCATTGATGAAATACTATAATATTTAATTTTTAAGAAATAAAAAAAAATTAAACCAAATTTTCATTCATAAAAATTGACTTTTCATACAGTAAATAACAAAATATTAATCAACTCCAAAATTAAGCTTTCACCACTCTAAAACACCAAAATTAACAATGTAAAAATTAATAAAAATGAAAATTACCAGTGTAAAAATCTCCTTAAAAAAAGAACCCATTAATTAACAAGAGCACACTGTTTCCTGATTTCACCTTGGCTGCCTGTAAGAACTCCAATGGCCCCCAGTTTTACCATTGAACGACCAAAATCTTGTTTAAAAGTGGTTCCATTTGGGGAAGATTGAAGCAGGACGTAAGTTCTTGTTTGAATATCATTGAGAAGAGCTGCATCAGATTGGAAGATCCCTCTTCCTGTATTTACTACGTTGTAATAATCACTGTCGAACGTTCTGGAGCTTCCAGGATCCATTTCAACAACTGTGGTGCCGTCTCCAGGCTTACATTTCGTCTTTAACTCAGCTGCATATGTTGCGTTCAACGAAGGGTCAGTGTCCCCTCTGCCACTAAAATTGTACAATCGGTCTGAGATTACAAAGCAATGTCCAATTCCAATCGTGTGCGCTCCTGCACGAAAAATAATAATAATTAGTAAAACTATTCAAGTTTAAAATCTAGGCTCGGGTTTAGTTTCTAGATACATTAAATTTTTCTCGGACCAAATTAATAAAATAAAAATTCTTATGCTGATAAAAAATGCTTGATAACAAACATAAAATCATCTTACCTGATAAAACCACTAGGTCTTCTACACTTGGCCCTTTTGCAGCAAAATTTTGCTTCAGTTGAGTTATATTGGCAAAAGGAGATGGTAACTGTGCTGAAGCCTCCGAAGCATTAGACACTCTTCCATCTCTACGTCCGATGGGAACATCCCAAAATGCTCCTCCAATCTGAAAAAAAATAAAAATGTACGTAAATTAATAGTTGATCAATTAGACTTAAGCAAGTTCTGATGATTTTCTGAATAAGAAAAATTGATATTAATTATACCATTTGAACTGAATCTCGAGCTGCCAAAGCCAAAATATCAGCACAAGAAACAACACCAGAACAGTTGTTTTCTATTTCAGATTTTATAGCATCAATTACATTGAAGCCTCTTAAAGTTTGGTTTGGGATCGCATCTTTCTCAGATTGGTTTGTACTCGTAGAATTTAATAGCACAGAGCCATCACATCCCTGCAAACACAGAATAATTAATCTAAGAACCTCTAATATATTGTTACTAGTAGTGACAAAATAATATTTTGCAGCAACAAATTTTTTGTCACGTATAAATTAGTTCGAATGACAAATTAACTTGTAATAAGTTGTCATATTGCAACAGCACAGGATTTTGTCACCAGACACTTATCGAGACAAGCTTATTGTGACGAACTCAGTTACAACTAAATCTATAACGACGATTAAGGGCGTACTTCGCTGCTAATTAAGGACTTACCCTAACGAAACAATCATGAAAATGCATTCTTAGTAAAGGAGCAGCAAGTGTTGGATCATTGGAAATAAACCGTTGTACGACATCGTGGACAATAAGCTCTGCATTAGGGCATGCCTGGCTATAGAACCCTGGTTGTAATCCTTCGGAATTAGTTAGGTCTAAGCCTAACCCAATATTTAGGTTTAACAATTGAGAATTAGTTGAGCTTAAGAAAAGAAAGAAGAGAATTAGTTGAGGAAAGAGATGTGAAAGAAGCTTTTGGATTGCCGTTGTCTAAGCTGCTTGAAGAAGTGTTTTTTAGGCCTGAAACATATTGGAGAAATTAAGAACAGTGTTTATAGTTAAGCTAAATATTAAAGAATAATTTTTTTTATTTAGTTGACTCTAAAAGTCAATAAAGAAATTAATTAAAAAGTTGACTAATGGCGCCTCTTATGCCACTCAGAGCTCAAAACAAAATAATAATAGTAATAATCCAATTAAATGCTTGAGTTCAAAAGACTTGTAGCTTAGGAAGCTTATTAATTATTTTAAACTTCGTTTCAGGTCATATGATAAATAATTTGGGATTGGAAAGTCAATTAAGTTACATTTACTCTTATTTCAATTTAAATTTGATATTCGATAATCTTGATGAAAATTGATTAAATACACAAGTAGTTATCTTTTATTAGATTGAAACTACCTAAATATGGGCCATTAGATCTAAGGTCTGTTCAGTAATTTTAATTGTCATAATAGCTGTTAATTATTTTATTAGTTATTCAGTATAAATATCTATTTGATTAGCTTTTTAATATAAAATGATAAAAAAAGATATGAAAGGGAGAATAAGGTAAAAACAAGTGATACGTATAGATGTCATAAAAAAAAATTATAAAACGCTAAAAGTTAATGACGTTTCATGAAACACGGTCTTAAATTCTAAATGTTAGGATAGATATTGTATTACCAAACGCATTAAACACTGCTTCAAACATTGTCGGCGAACATGGCGTAAAAATATCTAATAACTTGCTACTTATAAAACGGATAATTCCTTACTTATCGATTAGTTAATTATATTTATTATTATAATAAAAAAATTATTTTGTCAATCTAAAAACGTCAATACTAGAAGTTCAAAAACAAAATTATTAAATATATTTTCATAAATAATGAAAATAAAAGTTTATTAAATTTAAAAAAAGTTATTGAATTAATTTTTACCTTCTAAAATGAAATAAAAAAATATATTTAGAAGTCATTATCTAAATAATATTTTAAATTTGTTATCTTGCTAATCGTAATATAATTCATAATTTAATTTTTGTATACTCTTGCATTATTAGTTATAATGTACTCATAATTTAACTTTTTTTTACTAAAATTATTTTATAATTTATGCAATTCTAATTGTTTAATTCAAATTTTATTTGAGATCTACGAAAAATAATTTAAAACTTAATTTTTTGAATTTATCTATTATAAACTTGATTCTATATAGAAATAAGTTTATCATCTATTAGATTTCAAAATAATAATAGAATTAATCGAACACATAATAATAATTACATTATTCCAATACAAAATTAAAATATAATGACTAATAATCAAATTTATAATGCTCACCTTAATTTTTAATTACAAATTTAATACTTGTGCTTTTTAAAATTTTATTATAAAATTCATGAAAACCGTAACCAATTGCTTTATAAATATAACTTTAAGATTTATTTTCATATCATAATTAATTATAAATTATATAATCCATATCTATAATTTTTTTGAATATGTATGATGATCATTTATAGATTTTATAAAAATAATTATCTTAAAATGTTATTTACAGTGCTTAAAATAATTTTAAGTACCTTACTATTTATATTAAAATCATGCTTTAATTCTTCATATTCACGTAAAATCAATAGAAATATCTCCTATTAATTTAGTATTATATATATATATATAGCTTGTTGAATTTGGGATGTCCATACGCTATATCAATGGAGGAGTAACACAGGAAAGAACATGATTAGCACTAATTCCTAATTAGCTGTTGCTTTTTTTCTTATATAATTTTGTTAAAACAATTTTCAGTGGACTATATATTGGCTTTATTTTTTCTTTTTTCCCCAAATAGTCAAAACTTTTAGATATAATAATGGCATTTCATTATTAATATTTTCCTTTTTCACTAACAGTCCCGATTGTGATTAGGGATGACAATGTGTAGGCTTAGGGTCGGGTAGTGGAATACCCATATTCGAATTCAATTCTATTCTCAATTCTTATACGCTATCCAATACTTTATCAGGTAGGAAATTTTTTATCAATCTCCAAACTCAAGATTTTGATATATGCACGGTACCCATTATCCGTAGATATCCATTTATCCACTTACTCATTTTTTAAAAATTAAATTATACTGAATTAAAAAATTAAATATGAAAATATGAAAATACATTAATCATAAATAAATATCGGAACAATGGTAAATTAAAACTTTAATTCTAAGTTGTTCTTCTAATTATATGAATATTTCAAATCACTATTATCATTATCATTTTCTCCTTTATTTGAATTGAAATCAAATATTAGAAATTAAATTTTAAAATTTAAACTCTAAAATTTTAAAAATTTGATCAATTCAAATTAATATATAAAAATTTGAGTGAAGTTATATACTACATTAAATTAAAGGTAAAATTATAATTTATATAGATAATCTATTAGGGGTGTCAAAATGAGTCATGATATGTGAACACAATTCATCTAACACGTAAAATAAACGGGTTAGGATTGAGGTTAAACGAGTTCGTGTCATAAACGCGTCACACGATTATAACACAAATATAAATGTGTCGCGTCATAGGTTGACACATGGGTTAAACGAGTGATTCATTTATTTTAAGGTAAAGAGATAATTTTAATGTCAAATATAAATACCCAATTAAAATCTATTTAAAATTTATTGTTGTATATAATTTTAGTTATTTTAGTTATGAATTTTGGAGAATCTATATTTTATATATATAAATTTATTTTTAAATATTATTTGAGTCAAATAGGTTAAAATTTAAAAATATTATATGCAGGTTAAGTGGGTCGTATACTGGTTAACACGACCCACTTAATCTGTTTATGATATTAGGTGAATTACACGTGTCGTGTTCGTGTCATCTGCTTAATTTTCGTGTCGTGTTTGTGTTGAGAAATTTAACACGATTATTAAACTAGTCATGTTCGTGTTGACCTAATCATGCCGCATGTTAAGCGAATTCATGTCGAATCTGACACCTTAACCCGTTTTGACACCTCTATTCTACTGCAAATAATCCAATTTATTAAAAATCATATAAAAATAATAATTTTTTAAATATTCGGTGCTTGCATTTCGAGTATGGGATCGGCTTCGGGTTTATAATAGCAATACCCATATTGAAAATAAAACTTTCAAATTTTACCTATACTCTATTTAAATCCAGTCAAAACTCTAAAACTTGGATTTAACTAGATTTGAATTCGGTGCATATATACCTATCAGGTCGGGTTAATTTTGCCATCCCTAGTTATGATGTCAAATAGATCTTGAGTACTCATAAATTATAAGTTAATCAATAAATTTATTTCAAAAAATACTTGTTGTGTACAGTATATATATATATATATTCGTCCGTTCACCCAATTAACAGTGATTATCTCCATATATTTCTCAATTATTATATATCATCTCCATGAGGTATATAATTAAATTTGAGAAATCATATGAAACAAAACCCTAACCTTTTTTTTATTGAAATATATATGTCTATACTGAGATATACAATTATTTATGGCTAATTAATACCGCAATTACCAACGGGAAAATGATTGCATTCAAATGCATAACAAACATTAATCTCCTAATTTGCTATCAAAAATATTCATCGCTTATATGTTGCCTGTTAACTGATTATCTGGACAAGTAAACACAAAATGATGGGTAGATCCATCCTCAAGAGGATTAAAGAAGAGGTATATATGAGATCCATCAAGAACTCCGCAATCAACTAGAGATGCACCATCCCCGTCTTCATTATTTATAAAACGACTTTGGTTGTTATCGAGAAATAGAATCAGACGATCATGAGGTAACTTTTGTTGTGTACCGATCTCTCGCTTAAGATCAGCAACCGTAGCATCATTGCCCAGTTGAACGTAAAAGAGGCTTCCTGTCAATATCTCCACGGCCACCTTCATTCTGAATCCAAAAGTTTTAACAGTATTTTGTTTTCATTCTCAATCTGATTTGGTGAGAGAAATGAAGGAAAAGAAAGGAATAGAGAGATCTTTGCAATGACCGATTATTACTATTGAAAGGTGTTCACGTTTGCTGCATTGTCGCTAGTTAGTTTGCTTCATGCATAGAATATGACTTACGTGTATAAATACAAATACACATACATTATAAAATTATTATTTATTTTAGGACAAAAATCATAATGTTTATATTGGAAATTTAGGATATTCACATCCAATCAATATAATTAATTTTCTACCATAAGATGTAGCTCGTATGATAAGGTATACTTCAAAATTAACATAAGAATTCAATCCATGAAAAGAAATAACAATGAACCTAAACGAGATTTATCTCGTACAGTTGTAAACAAAAGAATGGTGTATAAATACTCCTATTTAAAGCCCATACTGATGCATAACCAAAGTTCTCAATTACAGTCCCTAATATTTTTCTATTCGCCTAATCACAAAAAAAACTTGAACTTTGATATTTTTATCAATTCTAACCAGTTGTTTTAATTTTATCGATCAATACCACATGCTTTGTTTTTTCATATCAATTTCAGTCTCCATTTGTCTTTCATCAATTCTAATGTCCGTTTGTCTTTTGTCAACTTTACGTTAATGTAGTAATTCTCTCACAAATGGGCCTTCCTAACATTGAATATTGTAAACCTAAACTTTACAATGGGGAAAAGGATTGACAGAAATGGCAGGATAAGACAAAAGCAAGATGAACTTTCCCCCAGAAATAAAAAAGGCTATAGCCTGTTTGAATCCCAATGAATAAGCACAAATGAAAATTTGATGTCTATTAGGTTCAAGAATGTAAGATGTTGATGGTAGCATGAATTCAGTTTTCCTTTCCAGTAATCGACCTTGTAATCATAGGATTTAACAATAGGCAATGAGAATCCGCATGGCGACACAGGGAAGTGAAAAAAGTACAAATTTGAACTTCAAGGGAGGCGTAGATAAGATTGCAACTAAACATTGATTTAATAGACAGAACCAAACCTGAATTATCAAAGATTTTCGCCAGATAAGGAAGCTTGAGGCAATCTTTTGGATTCAATACAGCAAGCCCCATTATTTTTTCTATAATAGTTTACAGATTGAAAGAATAGATGAAGTTTACCTCAATGTTTATACCAATGGCAGAGAAAGTTGGAGAATGATGAAGGTACAAGCGAGATCAATAGCTGTAGACTTGGATTTACAGAAGTGAATCAGTAAAGGTAGGGCAATGCGGTATTTTTGTAATTTCACAAACAGTGCAAGTTTCCTTCACAGATATGTTATTTTCTCTCTGATTTTGAGAGACTGGATTTTGGCGCGCCCGGGAGAATTTTACAGCAAATATTCTTTCCTCAGCACTTCCTTCGAAGCTTCCTAAAAATGGAAAATACCCATCCCCAGTTATTTTACATGGTTATTTTCTTTCCCCTAAAACTTTCTACCTATCCAAACAGAGTGTTAAGGCTCCAAGCAACGGGCACACAAAATCAAACATGCTTTGGTAAACCCTGGACTTTCATCATACAGTAATATTTTGTAGGTGCAATAGCACCCACCTTTGTGCACAGATCCACCACAGCTGGTGCATGTCCATAAAAGTTCCTCCATTCATCCAAAAGAACTGGAGGATCTTGTGGCCGTCTCCGCCATACAATCTTAGGAGGCACCAAATCATCTACCCCTGCTTTCTTCCAGAAGTGTGTTCCACGCCAACTCTCATACTTAAATATCCCACAAAGGCGAGCCTTGTGTCCGGATGGCCCAACATGAACTTCTGAACAATATTTGCAAACTTTTGAAGGATAAACAAACAACAACTTCTGCACACCTGATCTAAGTGTCTCCCATGCTCTCAAAGTTCCATTGGCTACAAACATAAGATCCGAAGGTGACAAAGATTGAGCTTCATCAAAATCACTGACGACAATTTCTGAAGATACCTCAGCACCTGCTTGCCTGCATAGCTCAACAACTGCAGGAACACGATCAAAATCAAATCTTTGGTCATGTTTGATAACCTTTTGGAACATATTATCCAGGCGAAATGTCTCTACTGGGACAAGTATATCATTTAGACCACTAGTAATCCATTCATGAACCTGATTTTTAGGGCCACGCCTGTAACCCCAGCAAGTCTTAATTAAATGGCCTTTCTCACCAATGTATACTTCTGGACAGAACCTGCCAAGACATTTTCAGATGGACATGAGAATAGATATTTTCTTGTTTATGAAATAAACACAAATGCTGATTAATCAACGCAAAAATATCATATTTTTCATTTTTGTTACGTATTTTTCATAGTTCATGCCAATTCTTATTAAATCCAAAAGATAATCAAATATTCAACAACTTACTTGCAGGCAACCACTGGAATCACCCGGGTGAGAATAGATATCCCTTGAATAAGAAGCATTCTGACTCTAAGCACTTCTTGCGCAAGGGGAAGCATTTCTTGAATAGGATACGCCTTTGCTCTATTTTCTATTCTCTTCAATATCATAGGCCTTAGCTTTTTCCAGTCCACTTTAGAGCTATAAAATCTGAATTGCATGATGTAGCTATTACGATCTCTGGCAAGATTTCGCCACATTTTTTCACTCAACGCATCTAAACCTGATTTAACAAGATTTGACCATTAGAAAACGGTAAGGCAATAGATCAAACAGTTGGTGGGCAAGAGCATAACTGAAGTTGAAAACTGCGTACCGTCCCTTTGAAAATTGCCCTATAAAAGCAAGAATTTTGGCGCGTGTATATAGTTACAACTCAGAAGTTTGATTAATTAGCTTCAGTACGTAACTTAGAGGCTGATAACATTATACATATGACAGATGGACTCAGTATGTCCGGGAACAAAAGGGTTGATCTTCAACTGGAAATCCATTGGAATAAATAATTTATCTCATTATTTAAGCCAATCAAATTTATAAAGCGTAAATGATTGTTTTGAATTCTGATGCTAAAAAAAAAAAGGTCTTCTGATTTCGTTGAAATTATTATCTATCACGCACTGGAAAATGTCACTGCTCATAGTCACAGTTGTATCCTAAGAATAACAAAACCCTAAGAAATTCCCCAAAATCCCTACCACCATTTCACTTGCTCTATCATAGCATTACCTCTTTACATCCACAAAATCAAACCACACTCACACTCACACTCACTTGCAGTGAAGAAAAAAAAAACAAATTACCCGGCGATTGCGACTTACGAGCAACATTGCTTGCTGCGGAGATGGTCGCTCGTTGAAGAGGTGGTCGCTTGTTAAGGAGATGGCTGCTGGTGGACTTGCGGTCGCCAAAGCAAAATTTGATTTGGGATTAGAAGCCCTTGCTTTGTGCCTTGGAAAATTTATTATTTATTTGTCCAAAATTAATGAGTCTGTCCTCTTTTCTTTCTTTCTTTTTTTTTAATCAATCGTTTTATTTTTTATATTTTGCCTTTTTCATTAGATGTGTCGACAAAAGATATAAACACACTCTAATCTTATGAAAAAGAAAAAAAAATACTATATATTTTTTCATCTTTTTACAAGATATTTAATAGAAAAAACTCAAAAAGTGAATGAGAAGATTATATAGTAAGGAGCCAAATATAAAAAATGAAATAATGTATTTAAAAAAAAGTAAAAATAAATTGAATTTTTTTTTTCCGAGTACTAAGGGAAAGGAGAGTCAAATCTGAATTTATTATTGGACTCTATATGCACTCACTATTAGGTTATGCCTTGGCATACGTAGAAAGAATCTATTAATTTTAGTATAATTCTATATAAAAGTATAATAGAGCTTTTTCTTTTGAAACTCATCAACACCATGTAATTTTTTATGCAAGTTAAATTAAAAGTGGAATCAATAAATTAAAACTGGGTGGTTTTGATAGCAAAATGTTAATAATATTATTATATATATCTCAATAAATATTAATTATTGTAAAGACTATAATTATACTATCATAAATCTACTGATATGTAAGGATTCTCATCATAAATTGCCTTTATATGGATATTAACATTTACTAATATCTGCACAAATTTTGATTTTATGTTACTAGTGTCCCATTTTCGAAAATATGGCGTAAATTTATTCAAATGTTCCAATTTGAAGTTGAGAAAATTCTTGTAATGCTTAAAGATTTTAGCTAATAAATGTACTTTTGGAACACTCTATGAGTGAGTTGGTTTTTTCTCCGTTAATTATGTATTTAAAAGGCTAATTGTGGGTATTATAGACAAAAAATAGGAAAAAAATTTATGTTTAACGACTTTTTTTAATCCTAAAGCTTTTTCTGTTTTCTCTAAAGTAAGAAAATAGATCGAGTATTAATCTAATAGTTCATCTGGTTTAACTCAAAATATGGAGAAGGGGATCAAATTAGGACTTTTAAATTGAGAAATCTGGCAGAAGTTTGCACTAGAAGAATATTTTGATAAATAAGAAATTAATTTTGAGAGATGCGCAGAAATTTCTTAGCTAATATTTTCATATTTATTTTCTAATATGAAATGTCATTTTTTTTGTTCATTTCAGTGTTTTAATATTTTTTTTATGAAAAAAAAATTGTGAGCGCTTAATGATATATATATTTTTAATATTAATCAAATAAGTATTCTCAATCCATTGAAGTAGGATTAAATGCTATTCGTCCTAAATTGATCTATTAGGAGGTAAAATTTTCTTGATCGTTATTTGATCCATCCATGATGATCGAATAGTCGAACTCTTGATATTCTATGAAATATTCTATGGTGTATTAACTTAACAATATTGCCAATATTACAGACAACGGAAACCGGCATATAGTATTTTTTATTTGTTTACTAGGAAAAGTAGCTCCACGCATCATTCTACTTAATTTTTCTATCTTGATTTGTCTTTTCTGAATCAACTTCATGTCTCTCTCTGAATCTTCCTTTCGGAATCCAATTTTCATTTTCTCCCTTAACCTATTGTAGTCCAAATTTAAGAAGGAAAATCCATATTAGCAATAAACCAAATAAACAAGACATCTTCTCTGCAAGTAAAATATAGTAAGTTGAGCAACTTGTTTGCCGTCCATATAGTAAAATTGTCTTGCAGATACCTAACAACACAAGAAGTTTGGTCGGCTTTGCATTAACTTGGATTTTATTTATTTTTATTATTAAGTTCACTGGCTAAGAACCTGGTCAAAGTACTCTGGCATTGATTAATATGATATGCTAATGATCATGAATATGATAGAAGTAATATAATCTTTTCCGCCAAATAAATAAATCCACCCATCTAGCCCCTAGCTTAAACTCAATGAGACTAAGCTAATAAATTAGTGTGTTTGTGAATACATAGAGATTAAGAAAAGGTCAACAAAAAATCAATAAATATGGCAGATAATGAAACATTAGCCAACAATTAGGACAAGCATATAGTTGAACTAACTCTTATAGAACTCTCCACCAAATATCCTCAATTCATTGATCTATCTATGCTTTTGAATAATGAATTTCCATATCCTTCTCCGATCTATAGTGATGATGATAATTTCCATTTTCTTCTTATTATTTTTTCCGTTTGCAAGCTCAGTGTCCTTCAACTTCACAAGTTTCAATCCAAACATGGCAGATATATCCTTCCAAGGCGATTCTTTTCCTTCTAATAATGTTCTCCAACTCACAAAGAATGCAATAGATGACAACCTCATGAGCAGCGTAGGGCGCGCTTCGTACAAGTATCCTGTAAGAATTTGGGATGCTAAAACAAGAAAGCTTATAGATTTCACTACCCATTTCTCTTTTATCATGAAAGCTGTTGATCCTAATCGGGTTGGTGACGGTATCTCTTTTTTCATGGCACCATTTAATTCTCAGATTCCGGATAACTCCAGTGGTGGGTTTCTTGCCCTATTTAGTCCTGACTCTGCTTTTGGTGCTTTGAAAAAAAATCAAATTGTTGCAGTGGAGTTTGATAGTTTTGAAAATACATGGGATCCAAGTGATGATCATGTAGGTATAATTGTTAATTCAATTATATCCGTTACTAACGTTACTTGGAAAAGTAGCATTAAAAATGGATCCAAGGCTAATGCATGGGTAAGTTACAATTCCACTACTAGAAATTTAAGTGTTTTTCTATCTTATGCAGAAAATCCTAAGTTCAGTGGTAATTCTAGTCTTTCTTATATTGTTGATTTGAGGGATTTTTTGCCTGAATGGGTTAGAATAGGTTTCTCTGCTTCTACAGGCAGATGGGTTGAAACACATAATATTCTCTCTTGGGATTTTGATTCAAACTCGGAAATTAATAAAAAACCCAAAGGGAAAAAAGGATTGATTGTTGGTTTGGCTGGGGGTTTGGGACTATTGGGTTGTGGGTTATGTTTGTTAGGTTTTTTCTGCTGGAAAAAATGGTACGGAAATAGAAATGAAGTTGAAGGTGAAGATGTTATGGATGATGAATTTGAAAAAGGAAGTGGGCCAAAAAGGTTCACATACCGCGAACTCAGTCGTGCAACCAACGATTTTTCCGAGGAAGGAAAGCTGGGAGAAGGAGGATTCGGAGGTGTATACAGAGGATTATTGACTGAATCTAATACACCCGTCGCAGTTAAAAAGGTCTCGAAAGGGTCAAGGCAGGGTAAAAAAGAATACATATCAGAAGTGAAGATAATTAGTCGATTAAGACATAGAAATTTAGTTCAACTAATTGGTTGGTGCCATGAAAAAGGGGAGTTGCTTCTTGTATATGAGTTCATGCCTAATGGAAGCCTCGATTCACATCTTTTCGGAAGATCAATAACAATTTTAACTTGGAGTGTAAGATATAAAATTGCTTTAGGATTAGCTTCAGCTTTACTATATCTTCATGAAGAATGGGAACAATGTGTAGTGCATAGAGATATAAAATCAAGCAATTTAATGTTGGATTCAAATTTTAATGCTAAACTTGGTGATTTTGGTCTGGCAAGACTCGTAGACCATGAGTTAGGTTCACAAACAACAGTTTTGGCAGGCACAATGGGATATTTAGCTCCAGAATGCGTCACAACAGGCAAAGCAAGTAAAGAATCAGATGTGTACAGCTTCGGAGTCGTGGCTCTCGAAATCACCTGTGGAAGAAGACCAGTAGATGCAAAGCAAGAAGCTGATAAGGTAAGATTAGTTGAATGGGTGTGGGACTTATATGGAAAAGGGCAAATTATTGAAGCTATGGATAAAAGGTTAAGAGAAGAATTTGATGAAAGACAATTAGAATGTTTAATGATCGTTGGATTATGGTGTTGCCATCCTGATTTTAATCTCAGGCCATCAATTAGGCAAGTGATTAATATTCTTAATTTTGAAGCTCCATTGCCAAATCTTCCTTCGAAGTTGCCTGTGCCAATCTACTATGCACCTCCCATGAATATGTGTAAGTTTTCTTATAAAACTTCTGCCTTCACAAATACTGGGAGTAGTAATTCTACAAATTCTCCCGTTGGGTCAAGAAAATCTCTTTTGAAACAAGAGAATGCTAATAATGTTTTGAGGTCTGATTAATTTTTTCAGTTCGTGAGATTAGATTTTCCTTTGTAATCATCGACTATGTTTATTGTACATTATTGTTATAATCATTTGGTCAAAGATTTATTTCAGAATTTTTTTTCCTTTTTCCTTTTTATATATTAGAATTAGAGTTTAGTATTGTTTGATGTTATATGAGATTATGAAAGTTGATCATCATATGAACAAGAACAGGGACGTATACAAACCTGCTGGAGTGAATAATCACTCTTCTTGTTTAAATTAAAAAAAAATACAAACAAATAAGAATTCAAAGTAAGGATTGAATGGAGGGGAATTTCATATGCATTAATATTTTTAGTATTCATTAGAGACCTAATGAGCCAAAATATCATTAGAGGGTTGGCTTCCCCTTTATATAATATACTCTAAAAATGAGACGTCTTGCTCTCTACATCTTTTATAAAACCCCAAAAGACCAATTAAGCCATATATGATGGACTTATTTACATTAATTTTGAAATTGGCCATGCTTAAAAGTACGTAAACAAGACTTGAAAAAATTTGTAGTTGACAAATCAGGTATTCATTGGCCCTTCCAACCGAATGTAATCATACATTACACCACTAAAAACTGAGCTAGCTCTCGTCTGAGTCAAATAAATTGTATTTTTTCCGTTGACAAGTACATCATTGGGCACATCAATGGTATAAAACCAGTAGATCCCGTGAATTCCATGCCTTGCTATTGCATTGTCCTTGCCTATTAGCCCTGTTGTGAAAAGAGATCGCTTGGCACTTGGATCGTTGAACCTCACCTTAATTATGAATAGAGTTTAAGTTAAGTTCCCATTTAGCAAAAGTTTACAAGTAATAACAAGAGAGGATTTATAGTACTTGTATCTCAGCTTGAGCTGCAGATGCTAAGG